>JNBR01000130.1:6708-24115 GCA_002081595.1 Achlya hypogyna | reverse complement strand
TGAGCCGACTCTTCATGTTCAATAGCTGCGAGCATCGCAAGCGTCTCCGTGTCAGTGGCGCGGCATTCGACACCGATGCTGCCCTGACCGACACCGTAGCCAAAGACCTTGGGATCCAAAAGCTGTGCACAAGGTGGGATGAGACCTGGATGGCTGACTGAATGAACGTACTTGGTCAATGCGATCACCCAAACCACCACGGCGGAAGCCAGCAGCGGCAACGACAATGGCATCGTAGTCATCTGCGCCGCGGTGAGGGTGAGATGACATACTGAGGAAGATGGCGCCGTACCTGCGTCGTCGAGCTTGGACAAGCGAGTTTGAATGTTACCGCGAATAGTCTTGACTTTGACGTGGGGGTATAGCCTACAATTGGTGCCTGAGTTGGTGAAGGATGATACGGGATAACGCACTTGAGAAGAAGTGCTTCACGCCGCAGCGAGCTCGTGCCGATGATGCTATCCTTAGGCAAGTCGTCCAATGTTGTGATGTCCTACGAGGACTTAGCATACGGACGGTAGCAACTTCTTCGACATACGTTGGCCTTGTGCTTTGGATGGATGATGACAGCATCTTCAGGGCTCTCGCGCTCACAGACGGCGCCAAGAACAAGATTATCTGGGAGCACCGTGGGCATATCCTTGAGGGAGTGCACCGCAAAGCTACTCCGGCCAGCAAGGAGCTCCTTCTACTCGCAATATGAGCTCCACGGCGCCGCGATCCACATATCGTACCTCCAGGCTCTTGGTAAAGAGACCCGTGCCACCCACCTGCGTCAGGTGCTTGTCGAGCACCTGGTCACCGATCGTGTCTTGCAAGCCAATCTCGAAGGTGATCTCGGGGTGCGCCTTCTGCAGCATCGAAATGACCTCGCGCGTCTGGTACAGCGCAAGGTCACTCTTCCGCGACGACACGTACACCGTCTTCGTCTGCTGCTGCTGGGCCATCGTACGTGCTTGGGTGCCAAAGGTTGAATGGAGCATCCTCAGCGCAAGTCCGGAAGTTTCCCGGAGATGCGACAGCCGAACTTAACACCTACAGTCATTTCGGCTCATTAGAGTGCGGATTTGACGCGTACTTAATAGGAACTCCAATACTAAGAATAAGCTAAGATCTAAGTGCGGGGAACTGAGAGTGCGGGGCCTCGTCAGCATGGGGTTGATGCCGAGGGCAACTGATTTATTTTCGGCATGTTGCACATTCGACGTTGAGGTTCGGTGGGCCTCACTATGTACACATGAGTGCACGCCACAAGATGAACGGGCTGGGTCAATGGATCAGATCGATCTCGACGGTACACGGTACTAAGCCGGCCTCCTGGTGTCGTTGACCGACAAGCCGCTGCAAGATACGAGGTTGCTCCAATACAACGTATCATGTGGGGCCAGAATTGACCGAGCTCATTATTGGCCACATTGATGTATGTGTGCATGTGTGTGGCTAGTACACTTGGACGAATGCTCTGAACTCGTCAAGGACGAAATGAGGTGACGTACGGGCCAACTACTGCCGGAAAACTCAATGGTCAATCGTCATGCGTAATTGTCTGTCTTGCGATGCACCCGCCTGTCGTGGATTATTTTCGGCATAATATTGTACTAAATGCCACTTTTAAAGTACCTTGTCTATGTAGCAGTGGTCGTAATCTCGAACTTATAAGGGCGCGCCAAATATCAATGACATGACATATTAGGGTAACGAGCGATGGACCGGCGGGTCCTGATCACAGATGAGGCCAGCGGCCGGCTCCTGGAGCTCCATCTCGACCGAGCCACCGACACCAGCGTACCCGTCCTGGCTGTACAATGCTTTGCGTTCTCTGCGTCCACTTGCACATTTGTGGCCAGCCCCCAAGCGACATTCTCGCTTCCATTAGCCGCTGAGACCCACGGCACAGTCGAGCTTCTTGCCGCAGCCTTCGTGGATGACGAGCATCTTGGAATGCACTCGCTGTTCCTTGTTGTGTATCTACCTCAGACGCCACACGTAGCCTTGGTGCGCGTGACGACCGACCCTTGGGCAGTGGATGATGTCTTCTTGCTGGAGGTTGGTGCGTGGTGCGGCCACCGCTGCCACGCGCGCCTAGTGGACGGCCCACGCATCATGCTGTACTCGTCAACGGCGTCCGCGATGCAGATCTTGACGCTAAACGATGACTCTTTTCTGAGCTCGGCGGGTGGCGATGTCGATGTGCCATCGCGGGGAAGCGTCCCGAGGTGCTTTCGCATTGGCAACCATCTTTTGCTGCACACCGTGACCGAGTACTGACAAAGCAACCTTCGCTCGCTCTCACGGCACTTGTAGCCACGACACACACGCATGGTACCGACTGCCCTTGGCGGCACAGGCGATGCCGGACAAGCGCATGCGGCAGGCGCCTCTGGAACTGACGTGTTGCCCTTACATCCCCCAGCCGTTTACGACCACATGCATCTTTGCCTACGATTGCGATGATGATACTCCGGCTCGGCTCTTCTTGGGGACCACCTCGCCATCACTCGTCGAGTACAGGCACGGGTGTGCTGTCGCAAGTCTCCAGCTTCCCGGCCCTCCAATCGACATGTAGTTACTCGCAGTTGCGGTCGATGACCTCCGGCATAGTCAACACGCCCAAGTGGATACGGGCGACGGTGTCCTCGCAGTTCTGTGCAACGACGCACACCGCACACTGGTGATCGTGGCAGCGAACGACAATACGCTCACGATCGTTCAAGGTGGTTGGTACCACCGTCAATGCTGACATTTGTCGTAGAGGTTGCACTGGTCGATCGCGTCATCGTCGCCGATTTCAAAAGCAATGGGCGGGCGCAAGTTCTTTGCCTCTCGGAGCAGTCGCTCGACGACGTCCTCGGGCGATGGCTCCTCACCGACCTCTCCTTTGTGCACACGGGTACAAGACACCTCGCCCATGGACCTCTGTCATCCTTTGGCATAGACCCAGTGAAGGAGAAAAAGATCAAAAAGCGCAAGGCAAAAACCAAGGTTCACGTGCAGCTGGACAAAATGATGCCCCCTGACCGCTCCGACAAGGTATGGCGTCGGTTGAGCTGTCGTTGATGCGCGTGTTAGCTCTTAGCGATCGAGCGCTCCATGAAGCAAATGGCAAGCCAGGCCGCTAGTGAGAACCTCCGTCTCGAGCAATTCGTACCGACGTCCGAGGAGTCCCCGCGCTCACGCGTTCGTAGATCGATGAAAAGCAAAATCTCGCTGCGTTGCTGTACCAGTACTGCTGGCAGCAGCTCCATTCGCCAGAGCCAACAGTGCCCGGCGTGGCCGTAGATCTTCTTCCTCTTGTGTCGGTGATTCCCTCGCCCGTCGCCGTGCCCGCCTCAGCGGAGCTAGCCCCGCCAACGCCGTTGAGCCCATGGAGATTGCACCAGTGCGCTGCAACCTCCGTGACACATACACCAACGTCCATCGTCGTGCATGTGGCCGTGGAGCTGAGTCACTGCGCAGCGTAAGTTAGCCGTTCAGCGCGCAAGAATCGCCCATGCCACCGACACTAGGGGCGATTTGACTGAGGTTGCGGTGCACACCGTCGCATCGGCGCATGCGTCGGCCACGTCTGCGACGGTGAGGCGTTGCGCATCTGAGACCAAGATCTCGGTCGTCGTCGACGTGGCATTGCCACCGTGTGCCGTCGAAGTCCGCTTGGACCTCCTCGTGGCGTTCACGGACGTCGATGGCACGGCGCAGATGGTCCCAGTCGACAAGGGTGTTCTCGTCGTCTCCCCAACGACGCTGTTGCGGCTCCCTTCGACACCGTTGCCTTGCCGTGAGTAGACGCCCTGGTCAAGGGTTCTCACCGTACCGTTAGGCATGACCACCGACCTGCTCATCCTGTCGTCCGTTGTCGACCTGACGCAAACTGTTAGCTCGTTGGAGGTACCTTGCGTGCGGTGGCGTTGGCTGAGGAATTGCTGGTGACTAGTGCGCCGACCTCTTCGAAGTGGTTCGACTGCGGCCTTCCATTTCGACCGTTCGCGTTTGCGGCGCCAACAACAGCCATGCTCGATTGCTCACAGCTGCGATTGCGGCTGCGCTCGAGCGCCATCCGTGCTCGATGCTGCCGAGTCCGCTTACAGATGATCACATGCGTTTGCTGCAAGGCTGCATCGCCGCCCTACGCAGCGAGCTTGCTCTCGCCCAAGCCCAGGAAGACACACGCGAGGCCCAAATCCACACCGACATGTCTCTCGGGCTCTTCCACAAGGCGCTAGTTGAGCGCGCGGCAATGTACGCGTCATGTGCTGAAGATAGCTAAGCGGTGTAATGCGTCTCCAGCAGTGGTGAATATGTATCGCACCAGAGACGATGTTAGAAATGCCCTTTGTGGGCGGTTCACCAACAGCAATGGTGTTCAGCCCCATCGACTTGACTGAACTTGGCGCAGGCCGCGATCGAATCCGCCGAATATGGGCGGTTGGGCACAGTAGACTCATCCTGCGCCAGCGCGACATCGAGGTTGGGGTCGACGACCGCCTGCTCACGCTGGCACCGTGCGTTGAGGGCACCGTGCGTTGAGGGTTGCCGGCCGCGGTTGCCTCCACAACGACCATTTTGTAAGTGGAAACACGAAGTGGAAGTGACGTTTATGTGGTACCATGATTTGATGGGTCACCTTGGAGCCCTCCGTTTAGGAGATTAGCTCAAGGGCCATCAAGAGAGAAAAAGCAATTGTAATGTACCGCGGTTTGCTCCACCCTACGGGCAACAAGAGGTAGAGGTTCCTGTACGAACGCGAGATTCCTGACGACGGTCGTTGGACCTTCTTTATGGCCGCCACAGACGCCACTGTGGAAGCAGCGCAGGTGGACTACACAAGTGACAGCCTTATTCAAGGAACATGTGATTGAGGTGACTGCGATCTTCCGTTTCATTGCTGTCGGTGCCTTCCCATGGATCTCATTGAAGCCATCCACCACGGCTTACCCATTGTGGCTACCGTTGCTTCCAATTCCAGTTACCGGACCAAACTCGAAGTCATTGCCGCCGTCGTTCGCTGCTACGAGCAGTTCCTTCTGCATTGGTTCTCAAGTATTTCGCTGGTGTCGCACCCAACCTTGCCCCGACCGGTGTCCGAGCTCCCGGGCTTCTGTGGGGCACGAGATGATGATATGAGTCGCCGCAATCCTTGCGCGGTCACTCTCAAGACTCTGCCGCCGAGGTGTCGCACACAGGACATTCGCCCAACAAATACCGTTGGTTCATCGCGTGTATTTACCTCGTACATCGTTCCCATCGTTCCCATTGTGCCGTTAGACATTGCTCGCGATATGTTTCGCACCAGAGGAGGCCGTGGAAATGTCCTGAAGGGCGGTGTATCAACGGCGATGGGACTCTGCTATATCAGCACGACTGAACTTGGCGCAAGTTGCGCTCCGTATTCCCCAAATGTAGACGGTATGTGCCCATTAAACTGGTGAGCGCATATCATAACAGGGTTGCTGGGCTGCTACAGGGCAGGTCATTTTGCAATTCGCCTCATCGGCATGTGGTACAGCAACTTTCTGGGATTCGTCGCAATCCATAGCTTGGCAACCACGATGGCGGCTAATCTCTGCGGGTCCGAGCCAACGGTTGCTCCGACACCGTGCACATTCACAAGCAACCAGGACTTGTACATCCAGGCCGACAACAACAAATACTTGATGACGTGCAGCACTTGCCTCCCTGGTGTGACGACAACCTCAGCGTTCGTGACAACACTCACTAATCCCTTTCCATGGCGCGTCACTGTCAACAGTGATAACACCATCAGCTTAAAGGCAATTGGCACGAATGGCAGATTCCTTGCCACGTGCGGGACATGCAACGCCAACGTACCTGCTGCCGAGGTCATGGTGCCGTACACAGCCGTCGCAGCGTCGCCAAGCACGCGCTGGACATGCCTCAACATCGGGAATGGAAAGTACAAGTTCATCGACTATCAGGGCAACTACCTCAGTCGCTGCCAAGGCTGCGTTGCCAATGTGCCGGTATCCTTTGCCAACTCGGACCCGGTCTTTAGCCTTGCGACGCCCAACGCCAACAGCGGCCTTGACTCGAATACGTGGACCGTCACAGTCAAGCCCTAGATCCGCAATAAGCGGTTCGGCATTCACGTGCCTAGGACCGAGTGCCCGATAACAAGACTCCGGAGCACTGCAACTATGGCGCTATTCGAATGACAATTTTGTGCATTCGAAACGACATTTGAGGCTCAACTTCACTTTGCACTCCGGTATTATTCTAAAGGTGGCATCCGGTGGTTGGATTCGGGATGTGCCGAAAGCAACGATAAGATACAAATTTCGCGGAGGGGCGGAGCAGCGGGTCATGCCGGATGCACACGAGTTGACTCTTGACTTCGATGGATCGACCGACGTAGCGCTACATGCGACGTACGACCCCTGGAAAGACGAAATCGCCGTACTAGCGCCGATGCAGCTCCTCCGCCACAAGCTTCGGCGCGGCACGAAAACTATGTGGCGCGAGGCTCACACCCACGACAATCTCGCCGACTGCTCAGTACTCTATGCTAGCGGCGGCCATGTATTACTGCAGCGCGGTGATATTGTCATACTGTACGATATGCAAACTGGCAGCTCGACTACAGCAGCTATACCATCAGAAATGGCCCGTCAGTTCACGATCGGCGCCGTCGGGTCGAAGGACGGCCCCGTCATGCTCGTGGCACTGGGAAAGCTTGTGTTTTGGCAACACCAGCAACAAGATGCCTGGGTGGAGGTAGCTACTACCTCCGACGTCGATGCTGCAATCTGGGCAGCGCACACGCAGTCGCGCTTGCTTGGTTCGCTCTTTGTTGCAGGCCACGTATCCACGCGTCCAAGTGACGACGGCGTTATTCTACGCTTTACGACGATCTTTTCCGAAGAGTGCTCTCGCATCGTGGCATCTAAGAACTGCGAACACCATGTCGCCGACGTGCCACGCGACTGCAACCTGTCGTCGCCAGCATTTCATGCTCCAAGCCAGCGCCTCACTGTAGTCCTTAATTGTTCGATCGTCGTCTTCTACAGCGCCTCAACCCACGCCTTCTGTGTGTACCGCGACGCAGCGAAAGTCCTCGCTCATGCCTGGCACCCGCGGCTACCTCACGCCGCGCTGCTGGCAGCCGGTGGTAAGTTCCTCGTTGTCGTCGCACCTCATGCTTTTTAAGGTGTCGTTCATTGGATCGACGCACGCTCCGGGCAACCCTTTCACAAGCTCGCTATTCAAGTGCCCGCGACTCAACACCTCCGCGTACCTTCCGTCACTAGGCATCTCAGCTCTCACAGCAGGGTAGATTGCTCTCTTCGACGCAGCAATGGCTAAGCTACTCGTGTTCACGCCGGACCGACTCAGCCTCTGGTCTATCCCATCTCCAACAGTTGTCCCTCTCGCCGCATCATCAGCCACGGCTTCGACAGAGCGCCATCAATCCGTCGAGGGGGACATGCTCGGCCAGCCAGTGACGACTGAGGCTCTGATGGATCGCACGACGCAGTTTCTCCACACTCCGCACACGGACGTGGCCGCGACTCTCGATGCAGTCGCCGACCTTGGCACGTTGAGTGTCGTTTTACGGAAGGAGAGCGTACTTGTCAAACTCGTGGCCGTGGCAGCGCACGCTCTGCACCCGCAAGTGCCGCTTTCCATCCGGCCCCTCGTCTTTTTTATCTTCCACCAAGTCACTCGCGCTCCGCGGCCTTTAGTTGCTCGACTCACAAACCTGCTGCGAGACGCGCCCCAGAACGACCATTGGTTTCCGGCCTACGCCGGCGCGTTCCAGCGCCTTCGAGAGGCCCGGTCGCCGCGCGAACCCTACGCACCGAAGCTGCAGCGCTTCTTCGCGAAGCTGTCGGTGCCAGCGCTGTCCCTCGCCGCACTGCGAGACTACAACGTGGCAAAACTGTTCCAGCTTGCGGAAGTTGCGTGGCTGCGCCAGTCCGAAGACGATGTCGCCTTTCTCAAGCTCTGGGCGCTAGTCATGGCGCTTCATTTCCTGGGTCTTGAGCCCCACATGCCGGTGGATGCGCGTTCCGTGGCTCTAAGCCTCTGGTGGGAGCTGCCATCAACACCACAGTGGTCGGAACTGGCGGCATTGGAGCTGGCGGCCAAGTTCGACGATGTGAGTCGGCTTCTCGTCAAGTTGGCCGTGACTTTCGCGACACCGCGATCTGAAGAGTTCGTGCGGCAGCTATGTCATCTGCGACCGACTCTCCACCATGCTGCAAGTCAGAGCTATTTAGCTACAATTTTAAACGTCTACCGCACCCTCCCTATCCTGACGGACCTGCGCCGCGTTGTCGGCGCTGACCTCACGACACTGCCCTTGTCATCGCCATTTCTTAGTGCGTTCCTGGACACTGCCACGACAGCAGAACCGTCGGTGCGCGAAGCCACCGCTATTAAGACTGTTGTCAAGCGTCTTTGGGCCGTGCGATGGCACCTCTCCGCCGCAGGACTACCCAACCTCTTCGCCGCGCTCGGGGCCGGACGAACTATAACGCCCGTGGCCCGCCTGATGCGCCCGCCGACGCCCTTGTGGGGACTCCGTAACTCGGCGGCGAATGGAAGCAGCGCCGTCGTCACCGTCCTTGCGCGGACGGTCGCGTACGTCGTTTGGGCAGCGACCCTTCGCGATGCCATGTCGATCTCCCTCGCCACCAAACATCCCGAGGGCGCTTGGTTCGCAGCTCGGCTTGGCCCGGCCAGCGCGGTCTTCGGCACCCCGGCCGGCGACGTGCGCAAGGAGCAGCTGCAGTGCTTGCACGAGAGCCTTCGGTGGAGCACGACGCCACTCGAGACGGCGCACGCCCTCGCCTTCCTTCGGGTGGTAGCCCCAGTGCCGTCGCGGCTAAGCAAGCGCGAGCAGCGGCTCGTGGTCGACATCAACCTTCGCATTGGGTCCAACTACGTCGAGACTAAGCAGGCTTGGATCCAACGCCACGGCGACGTCAGCGGGGCTCTCGGCGTCCAGTGCGACCCGCTCTTCTGGGCCGTGTGCCGCCTCCTGCAGCTCGACAGCAGCCCTGAAGGTGTCGTCGTCATTGACGACATTGCCCCGCCGGTGTACTCGGACACGATCTCGCGCCTCGAGGTGCTTGAGCTTTTCCATGCGCAAGACACTGCTGTGTCACGGCAGGTCGTCGCCCTTGCCGAGCGCGTCGTCGACCATCAAACCCGCACCGTACGCCCTGACGTAATGTCCCAGGCCACGGTCACAGACGCCGTGGACCAAGCGACCGTGGCCTCGCAGGTGCGCCGGCTGCCGTCGCGCGCGCTTCTCACGCTGCCGACGCCGGCAGCGCCGCCCGTCAAACCAAGCAACAGCAGTGCCGAGCCTCGCGCCATGAGTGCGAAACAGTCGTCTCAAAACGTTCTCAAGCTCCTGCAGCTCCAGAAGGCCCGTGTGCGGTGGCACTGACTTTGTGGGTTCCTCTGGACTCATTGACATGGCGTAGGGATGTGGCCCCGTCGGCAGCCCGGCCGCTGGAGCGAGCCAACACGATGGCGCCGGCAGCGGCCGCAGTGAGCCCGCAGGTGAAGCCGCTCGTGTTTCCTGGTGCCGACCCGGCCTCCGTCCAACTGAAGCTACTACGCAAGGCCGTGAGCATGCAAAACGTTCCGCTGCGGCACAAGTCATATCTACCACCGCCGACGCGCACCGTCGTGTTAGGAACGCGCCCAGCGACGGACGCTTCGCTGATCACCGACGCGGCGAGCCAGACGACGGCTGCCGAGACCGTAGCGCCTACTCCTGCGATGCCGGTGGTCCAGCACGACAGCTGCACCAACACACCGCCGGTCGTTGCCACCATCGAAGCGACGCAAACGGACGATTCACCGGTACCTGTGGCGACACACGCGGCCCCCGCCTTTCCCGTCTTCGTGCAGATCAAGAAGCGCGGCGCTCCTTACATGCACGTCATGGACATCGACATCGCCGAGGCGGCCCGTGGTCCTCGTCTCGGTGAAAACACCGCGACCTCCGCCGCAAGCGATGGCTCTCAAACCACCAACCCTACACCGCTGGCGATGAAGCCACTTGCTACGATTCACGATGAGAGCGAGGTCACCAAAGAGAAATCACCGACGCCGCAAGAGCTGGTGCCAGGCGAAGAAGAGGTCATCGTGCCGCCTCCGCCGGTCGAAGACCCACTGCCAGCGACGGCGCCGCTGGGCTTAAGCCGCTTCTCGTCCATGAAGCAGCAACTCGAGGACATGCGGCGGCGGCTGCTTGACATAGAAAAGTTCGCCGATGCGATCGACTCGGACTTTGTCGCGTCGCACGAGGTCGGGTCTTCCCCAGGCCCGCAGCAACACCGTGGCTCTTGTAGATGATGAACCGCATCGAAGCGCGACGACGGGCCATGACCCCGAAAGAGTTTTCCAAGCAGCTCCAGGCTCTCGAAGCCACGCATGAAACGCTCGCAGCGTCGCTCCAAGCTACCAAGTCGATCGCCTCGGTTCGCTTGAGCTCACACGCGCGTAGAGCCAAAGTGACCGGCACCCCCGCGCCGCCGCGAACCAGCGCCTTGGCGAGGGAGGCCGCGGACAACGTCTCGGACGCCAAGTACAGTCCTACTGCACCGGCGAGGGCTGGATGTCGCTGCGTAGGAAGCTCCTGGCCAAGCTCGAGGCAACGTTGGCGACGCCCTCCGCGACCTGACGCCTCTTCTCGAGAGTAATATATTAAGGCCTAGGCTAACAAAGCTCAACTGGTCGGGTGTGTGCGAGTGTCTGGATGCTTCACGAACCTCTAGGCGCCGGCAAGATTGCTTCACCGTCGATGGTCATCGCTGCGTTGCCGCGCACCACGGCATCCGTGAGTCGGTGCAAGAGAACCTGCTGGGCCTGCAAGCTCTCTTCCATCGTGCTCAAGAGCGAATGCACTCGGTAGACGTAAATGGCGAGGAAAATCACGACCAGCCATGGAAACACTACGTTATCGTGAGATGCCACTCGAAGAAACAGCGTACGGATGGGCATTATGTTGCGCTTCGCGGGGCGTCGGGCGACGGCGTCAGGCTTGTGCTCGGCCGTCTTGACGGCGGCCTTGCGCTCCAACGGCGGTGGCGCCTTCTTGCGCGGCGACGGCACTTTGCGGGGCGATATCGCGCGCCGCGGCGAGGGTGGACGTGTCCCCTGAGGATACGGGGGCAGGCCCTCGGGCGACATGGCTGTATTGGCCATCTCAATCCACTCGAGCAGCTTGACCTTGCACTCGGACTTGGCCCGCGACTCGATGGTGCCACGCCACATGGTTGACTTGGAGAACACAACCTGCAGCTGCATGAGCGGTTTCCTGAGGCAACCCAGCTACCCGAAGCTGCACGCAGAGCTCGAGTGATGTGTCCGACAGTTTGTGCAGAATCCACCGGTCCTCAACGGCAAAGTAGTCGCCATACGGAATGTCCGCTAGCCGCGTCGACGTGTCGAAGAGATACCCGCCGTTCTCGAGCGGTCGCCGCTCTTGAACCTGCCACAACTTTAGCCCAACCCGGCCGACCGACCGCCGTACCAAGTTGACACGGGTGCTCTTGGGGCCGATAGGGGCGTCCACAGGCAGCACAAAGCTCGCTGTGCGGGTGAGGCCTACGGCGACGTATCGTTGGTGCAGCCTTGGGGTATGAGGTACCGAGGCCTGCAACGCCCGGGTGGGGGCTCCAAGGGTCGCATTTGATCTCTGTAGCGCCCTTACGCCTACGTCAGGCAATTAGTGGTTGCGCCAGGCGGGGTTCAAAGCGCACCGGTTGAACTCGACGAGGCCAAAGAGCGGTTCATCCGTGAAGAAGTTGTCCACGAACATCTCAACCGAGATCGGGAAGACGTACTTCATGACGTCGTACATAGGGGTCGGGTCGCTCGACATCATTGGGATGGCGGCGGGCAAAGGAGCCTCAGACTCGACCGGTGTTTCGGTTGGCACAGATGAGCTAGTGGTTGCCGGTGCCGCGCTCGCCTCGGGGGTTGCCTCGCTCTTGGGGCTCATGACTGGGGTGATCCCCAGCGCTTTGTTCCGCAACGAAGTGACAAGGTCAAAGCACAGATCTCTACCGTTCAGGGCAATGCGTGAGTGGCGGCGAATGCACACGAGACTACCGGTTGTTGCCCCAGAAAGACGTAAACGTGTATTCTTTGGTCGCGGTCTTGATCCGAAATGCGTGCGAAAACATGGTGCTTGTCTTGGCGATCTCTGTAATCGTGTCGTATGGAATGAGCAACTTGGTCTCCTTGCCAAAGAGATTCGAGTAGAAGCACACGCGGTCACTCGCGGGGTACATGCGGCCTTGGAATGCAATCGTCGCCACCAAGGCACACGAGTAGTCTAGGCCACGTCAGGTTAAGCTCGCTCTTACAATGCGAGAATTGCACCGGGGTAGAAAACCATCGTTGGCGGCAGGCCAAAGATCGCGCAGATAATGTCGTCGCGGACCTCGTCAACGACGGGAGCAACGTCCACGAGGCTCTCCTCAGAGCTCGAGTGGGACTTGGAGCCCGTGCTCTCGTTGATGGATGAGCGTTCGTACTGCGAAGACGCTGGTGACGGCGGCGCGGTCGTGGACCGTGGCGACAAGACATGAACCATGCTGAGCTCACGCGGCGATATCTCGATTGAGAATTCTCTGCAAGTTTTGTCGAATCCGTGTCCCATTGGCCACATTCCTTTTTTATCCACCAATGAAAGCGCTGAAGCAGATGCAATATGGTCAATTTTGGCCAATGGCCTCGTGGCGCGACGATCGGGGGCCGCGCCGATCTTCGGAATCGCTGAAGAAGCCAAGGAGAAGGCGGGTGCATGCATGCAGCCCCAAGGCGAGGGCGCGCCCACAGGCTGCGCAACGCCTGGGACAGGGTGGTTACGCACGCGCGTTGGTTACAAGCTGGCGCCATGGATGGTTTGACATGCGACGTCTATGCGATGCACACAGCAGCTTCGATGTCCGACCATCGTCGAGACCAACGTCCCGGACCGATGATGGCCACAACGCGGGACTATGCTCGTTGAAGTCACATGAATCACCGTCAACACGAGCCCCGGCGTGATGGCTGCAATCGAGAGAGGGATGGGACTTCGAAGTGGCTACTTCAGGAACCTGGAGCAAGCATGGCGTCAGTTGCCAACCTGGAACACCCCGAGCGATGACGAAGACGATCCTGATCCTTGTCGGCGACTATGTCGAGGACTACGAGGCCATGGTCCCTTACCAAACCTTACTCACACTCGGCTACAAGGTGCACGCCGTGTGCCCTGGAAAGGTGGCGGGCGACGTCGTCAAGACGTGCGTCCACGACTTCGAGGGCGACCAGACCTACTCGGAGAAGCGCGGCCACAACTTCGTGCTCAATCACGCGTTCGACGATGTACCCCATCACGACCTTACTGACAGAGCCGATACATCTACGTAGGTGACGGATGCCGCCCTCGCCGGCTACGACGGCCTCTACATTCCCGGTGGCCGCGCCCCCGAATACCTCCGCATGAACCCCCGCGTCGTGGGAATTGTCCAGCACTTTGGTAGCCACCTTGCACCTCAACCGACACTAACAGTGGGGTAGGCAAGCACAACAAGCCAATTGCAAGCATCTGCCACGGGCCTCAGATCCTCGCGGCGGCTGGGCTCCTCAAGGGTCGCCAGTGCACGGCGTACCCTGCGCTGGAGGTGGACTGTGTCATTGCTGGGGCGACGTGGGCCAGCAAGGCTGCCGATGATGTGTGCGTCGATGGCAACCTTGTCACGTCGCCGGCGTGGCCGGGACACCCCGCGCTGTGCGCTGCCTTCATTCGCCTCCTCGGTGCGACGATTGCTGTTTAATCGAGCTTACTGTGGAAGCAAATGGCAACACCGACGAGGACACAGAGCATGCCCGAGTACGTGTCTAAGAAACGTTTGTGAGTCTGTGATCCCATAAGGTACTTCGTACACAACGGGTTCTTGGGCTTCTCGCCTAGAAGGCGGCTTGTGATCGCTGTGAAGACGAACGTGACTACAAGCGTGAGCTCCAGGACGATGTCCATGCATAGAGCGTACATGAGTTGCAAATGGGCACGGCCATTGAGATATCTAGCGCATGGGCATCACGATCGTCTCAACCTTGTTGGGGAGCGCACCTGAGGACCCGAGGAAGTAAACAAACGCAATGGAGCCGCTCTGATTCAGGCCGAACGGGATGATAAACTGCATGATATCAGGATCATGAAGTGCAGGACAAGAGAGACCTTCCAGTTGGTGAGCGTGCAGTAGAACTCGTACAGATATTCGCTCAGCGCATTGCTTTTCCGGGTGTACACGGCGCCTCCGCTCTCTGTGACAGGATGCGAGTACAAAACCGAGAAAGAAGGAGGATACCTTGCTTGAGGAGAGGGTTGGTGCAGCCCCACAGGGCGCCCACGAGCATGAAGGAGAGCAGTGTGTCTAATGGACCATGAGCGGCTCGCGCCACCTCGGCTGTGCACCCAGCATTGTCTCTGTTGGCAAACTCGATATGGCATCGATTACTGGAGGAGTCGGACTAAAAGCACGCAACTTACCGGCCCTTACTGCTGCAAGAGGCACATGCATGCCTGCACGCTGGCACTCGCTGTCATCTTGGTGCTGCCACGTGTAATCTTAGCGAAGATCTCGCAAGTTCTACCTGTGCAAGGCTAGCACCACTGAACTCGCACATCGCAATCCACTGTTTCGAGAAACGGTTTGCATGGAAGCTGCCCTCAAAGCGCTCGTTGGGAAGCCTCCATCGTCTAAGGAGCTCAGACGCGCGCTGGAGCCCGATCTCTTCGTTCCTCTCGCTAGTAACACACCAGGACAGTCCGTGGCAGCCTTCACCCAAGGCTGTGCACCCCTCACGTACATGGTTGTCTTTCAATCCCGTATGAGCACTTCAAACTAGAGCTGAAAAGCTCCAGCACGCGCTGAGCGTATGCTCTATCGGAATACCCGACGTACAAGAGCGATGGCTTCCTTTGATTCGAGCGTACTTGGACCTGCCAGCCATCAGCTTCCTAGCCATCCCTGCGTTTGCGCCATCGAGAGTTCAGCTTCTCACACAAACCGTTCCAACCACTGCAGGTCCCATGACGTAAGTCAGGTACCACCGCACAGCACAACTCGGGCTTGACTAGGTGTCTGCACGTCACAAACACTGTTGACGTAGCCCGGCGCAACACCCCACCGACAACCGCGTGCCTCATCCTGTTAACCTCCAGGACCATCTTGGGGTATCCATTCCTACAAATTGTATTCCCTTCCTCCAACATGTTGTGCAAGGGCCGATCGGTCGCCTGTGCCATGGACCTCGACCGCCGACGACGGCAAACTGGTGCACCTCGTTTCTCTGGGCTCCCCCGTTGAGTTTAGTCCTACGTCCATTGCTGTGGGTAGTCTCCCTAGCGTCAGAGGCTCATGAGTCCCATAGCTAGTGCTTGAATCGCTTCTTCGCCTCACAGGGCTTGCTACATGCGGTCTATTCGAGTGTTTGATGAGTTCATCGCCGTCGCTCATGCTCTGCCCCATCTGCCTTCGCAAGCTTAGCCTCGCTGTGCCCCATTTCAACATCGTACGGCGTTACGAGGCCCTCGCTGCCTTCTTTCACCAGCACCCGGTGCTCTGGGCCGGCCCCTTCCACCAGTGGTGTCTTGATCGCCTCGGCTTCATCACCAACGGTGCCAAAGGCGGCGGAGCGGCTGCTCCACCCCAGAGAGAGTCCAACTCTGCTGGTATCGTTGATCCAAGCAAACTGCGACTCCTCCGGCAGAAGCTTCTTCGTCGGCGATGCACCAAGAAGAGCTCGAGGGAGTTCGCTTAGTTAAGAGGACTTGCCCATGGGTGCTTCCGGATACAGCATCCGCTCAATAAACCATGACGTGGCGCAGCCATATGCCAGAATTTTCTCTGCCGTGCTCAGCAGCGGAGTTCGACTTTGGCCCTGGCATGGAGAGCATAGACCTCGACGACGTCGTTCTGGACTTCGGCAGCGCTTCGGACGACGACACCACGACGATCTTGGAGCTACTTCCCGACAATGCTGGCATCTCAGCCTTCTACAACGACTCGTTGCTCACTGATGCCCACAAGCAACGACACCAGGGTAATGATTCCTGTACTGCACCAAGGCTGCACTCTTGCTGTAGAACGCCACCGCCTTTGCATCCCGACCCCGCCTATTTGCACCCCAACCCAGAGAGCGCGGTCGTATTCTCTTCCCTCTGCGACCACCGAAGCCAAAATGCTCCGGCTGCCGGTTGCCTTGGCCGCCGAGCCTGAAGCAGAGCCAAGTCCACATGGGTCGCCCGAACAAACCAGTTGCGATAAACGCTCGCAGGCTGCAAGTATGCAACGACGTCTCCAAGAGTGCTTGGTTCGCACCATGTCTCTAAGCCAAGAGCTCTCGCAGAAATCCAGGTACTCATCTACCTCTGGCGCTCGTCGATAACGATTCCCAGGGCTCTCGAGCGGCAGGTCCTCGTCTCCATGCAGCTGCAAGGCCAAGTCGACAACACCAAGACCCTTCTCGACAACCAAATCCAGATCGTGCACAAGATGGAGCGTCGGCTCGCTCTTGCGAATGAGCGAGCCCGGGTGGCCAACGAGTCTGCACCCCCAGCCGGCGCCAAGAGCTCAAAGACAACTTGTAGGGGCTACGCCACGCTAAAGCAGCGCATGAACGCGCTTCGAGTTGAGCTGGCCAAGACAACAAGAGAAGTTCAACTGCAGCGCGGCGATGACGCCGTGCTGGAACTCCAAGTGAACGAGCTGGAGGCGCTGGAGGCCACCCTCGAAACGGGCTTGCGCCGGGTACGCTCTCTCTGGCGTCATTTCGCACTCGATAGATGCTGTAGGTGCGGGATGGGCTTCGCCAGCATTACCGACAAGCCATCGAGGCGCGGAGCGACCTGTGCATTGTATGCTTTGCGGAGAAAGTCGCCATCGTTTTGCTGCCCTGTCGCCACCGAGTGCTCTGCGGGACATGCGCCGTGCGCGTGACCTCTTGCCCAGTAGACCGCGTGCCCATTGAAGACTTGTTTCCGACTTTCGGGGCCTCATAAGAGAGTCGTTAGTCGTACATCTCGTTGTAAAACTGCAACAAGTTCTGGCGGTTCTGCTGGTTTCGTTTGTCGAGCGCCGAGAGTTCAATCTTGCGCTTGATCTTCTTGCCAGAGATAACACTTCGGACAGTGTCCGAGTCGGATGACGAGGACGTCGATGCCGATCGCTTGTGCTTCTTCTTGGACTTCTTCTTGGATTTCTTTTTCGTCTTCTTCCGCCGCTTGCCGTCGTCACTGCTGCTGCTGCAGCTTGGTGACCGCGACCGCCTCGAGCGCCGATGTTTCAATGACGGACTGTGCGATGTGGACCGTGCCTTCCGTCGGCTCTTGCGCTCGGAACTCCGCGAACGGCGGTGAACTGAGCGGTCGGGG
>JNBR01000343.1:0-25196 GCA_002081595.1 Achlya hypogyna | reverse complement strand
TTTAGTACGCTCACTACTGTAATGCAGACCAGGACGCCAAGCCCAAAGACGTTGCTGGAGCCCTCCCAGGCCAATTGCACGAGCGCGAGTCGGCCCAAGGCCGCCGCCTACCCAGGTCCCAAGTTATGCTTCATCAACGAACCGCCAAAGACGGCACCGATGCCCGGTTTCTAGCACCGTCACGCGCACCGAGTAATTGGCAGAGAGATAGTTCAAACATTTCTTTAATCCTTTTGATTGTCTGCTGCAGCACTTGATGCTGGCACGATACAGTGTATGCGGTATAAACTAACAAACTGTCGCGCCATTACACACAACTGCCGTCAAGCATGGCGTCGGTGTCGTCGACACTTGTATCGTGCATGCACCAAATGCTGCAGCAGACAAACAATGGAGAATGCAAAGGGGGAATTAAGAAGTGATTAAACTATCTCTCTGCTAACTACTCGATGTTCATGGCGGTACTAGGGACCGGGCGTTGGGGCCGTCTTTAGGGGTTTGTTGATGGAGCATTACTGGGAGGTCGTACTGCCGGTGGTCTTGGCCCCGCTCGTGCTGAAAGGGGCCGCATTCGGGGGGGGGCCTTGGCGTTGTCTTTAGGCTCCATGCCCAGGATTGCATTACTCGGCGTGGTCCTTGGAGCCGTCTGTTCATACCGCGGCCCCGCGCCACCGGCTGCGCAACTTCACTGGAGGTTGAGTCTCTTGGCTGTCGTGCACCACTGAGACAGTCAGCCATACCCGATCGCCAACAGAATAGTTGCAGGCTCGGACGCCTCCAGCTGCGAGCCAGGCTGCATGTCTGGCATTCACATCAGCCTTGTTGCGGGCACGGGCTTCCTCGTTGGCGGCACGAATTTCGTCGGCTATTCGTGTCGTTTTGGGCAGAGCTTGATCCAGGAACGCCTGGCAGTTGTCGAACTCGAGGTCGAATCCCCGTCGTATCATGCGCTGTGTAGGGGTGAAGGGTTTGTGGGCGAAGAAAGCGTAGAACGAAGCGTATCCCGTCGCGCCGTGGATGCTTCTGTTGTACGCCGTCGTGTTCGTGAAGAGGTGCTCGCCCCAGTCGTCCCGAGCACGGATCAATGCCCGTAGACGTTCGTTGACGGTGCGGTTAACTCTTTCCACAATAGAGTTCGCTTGTGACCGATAGGCAGTGGTAGGGCAATTTTTTCACGTTGTTGATCGTATACAGGCATCTGCAACCTTAGCCATGAAGGTTATGCCCCGATCGCACACCAGTACCCGCGGAGCGCCAAACGGCATGATGATTGCTTCGTTCAGGATCATGGCAGTTGTCTTCGCCGACTTGTCTGGGACCGGTAGGTACCACAAGGAGCGGGTTAAGATGTCGGTCACCACCAGCATGCGTCGGTTCCCACTGCGGTCGTGATCCCTGGTAGAACGGCTTGATCAACAGCCAGCGCGTCCATGGGAGCGTAGCCAAGCCGTAGCTGTCCACTTGGAGCATGCGTCGAGTGCCGAGGGTTCTTGGCTTGTTGGCACCGCACGCAGTTGCGTACGTACCTCTCGGTGTCCGAGCGCATTCCCGGCCAGAAGGCCACGGCGGCGAGTTTGTCGAGGGTCTCAAGTGCCCCACTGTGGGACTCGCCCGTGCCGGCATGAGCCGCCGCCATCATCTCCCGCCTCCCGATTTTGTCCCAGTGGCTGGTGGACATCAGTGACCATGGCCCCGGTGTCAAAGAGCATGGCGGTGTCGTGTCCATTGCAGATCGTTGGTACCATCAGTTAATGGAAACCTGCCCTGTTGAGGTCCTGCCGTTCCACGTGTACAGTGGCGATGCTCTCCGGCATGTCCGGGCCCGCCCTCACGATGCTGGGTCCATGTGGCCGGTCTTCCGATCGCCGGTAATGGGTTCTCCATCGTTTCATGCCGTCGCCCACGGCTTCCGGTTGTGGGTACACAATGACTGCCCGGAGCGTGTTCAGTTCCTCATCAACGGTCGCATGATGAGGCGCTTCCTCGTCTCCCTCCGTGGTTTGCATCGGGGCCATCCAGCATTCCCCTTCCAGTTCTCCATCGAGTTCTTGTTCCTTCCGTGGTTGCAGCCACGTCCTGATTGTTTTCCTCTACTTCCGAGTCGTCGACGCTGTTCCCAGAGTTGCCTCTGGTGTTTTTTCCGATGGGCGTTGTTGAATCGCCCTCCTGCTGTACCCTCCTCATCGTGCGATGCTGCATGTGTCCCGATGCAGGCCGCCTGGCCGTTGTTGCCGAGAACGATGATGAGAGCTATATGTATCCATTCACCTTACTGCCTTTTTTCTCCTTCCCTTGGCAGGTCCGTGATCTTGAGCTCCCGTTCGTAGATCGGCCGCAAAACCCTGGGCGTCAGTAGTGTTGCGGGGGCTCGTGCCTTGTGGAGTCATCCGTCGCGCATCACCCAAGGTTGCCGGGGGGTTGTGTGGCACCATGATCTCAGCGAGCTGCTGGGAAGCCGAAGGGTTGCGGCGGAAAAAGCTCAGTATAAAGCACTTAGCGTCCGAATGTCCGACACCAGGGCCGTGCAGGCTACAGTCGCGTCCTTGAGGTGGATTGGGCATGTTAGGGCAGAAGCGTCGGATGTGACCATCTTCATAGCACGCAAGACATTGGAGGTGAGCCATGTGGGGTGGTGGGTAGCTTGTGGCGTTGTTGCGTTGGGCCTGGCGAGCGTAGCTCCCGTTGCGTTCAAGTTGAGCGGCATTGATTGACACCTCAGCTGGAGTGCCGTCCGCTTCCAGTTCCTTTACGAGGTTGATCTCGGCAGTGTGACCACCGCTGTTACCCTCAAAGATGCCCGCCTTGGTCTTGGACGCGCCTTTCACGACCATCTTGCGGAAGATCTCCCAGGACTCAAGTTCAGCGTAGTGCAGCGCTACAATGGCGAGTCCTGGGTCCTTGATGCCCTCGAGTGCCTTGGCGATGAGGTCTCGGTCTTGGCCCTCGCGACCCGCCACTTGTGCGTACAGAGCGAGGCGCGCGAGGTAGTCGTCGGCACACTCGCAGCCTGTCTTATCGCTGTATAGCTGATTCACTCCCTCAAAGAGCCGGCTACGGGCTGAGCGGTTGCCAACGTAGCGGTCGTAAAATATCGTGCCATTGATCCTCCGTGACGCGCGTGGGGTCCCATCCCTCGGCAGCGACGATGTTGTTTACCTAGTTCATCCACCATTGCCTCCAGGGAGTCCACAACGATTATAAAACACTGTCCTGGCTTCCCTTCGAGAATGTCAGCTCGGGCCTCGACGTTCCCGATATAGGTGATGGCTTCCGCTGGGTTCCGTGTACGGAACATGGGCATCTTGTCGAGCCGGGTGGACGCCACTCCGAGTTTGAATATTCGGGCGTTAAGCCCCAGAAAAACACCGTTGTTGGGTTCGTCACTATGGGCTGGGGCGAATTCCTGCGTTGGCTCACCCATTCCATCATTGTGTTTTGTACCGACTGGTTGCCAGCGCGCATTTGGACGAACACATCCTTGAGAAAGGTCAGTGTCCTTATGACGACCTCTGCTGACAGCTGTTGATCCACTGCTGGTGGGGCTCCCGGTGCTGCAGGAGGAATCGGGGGTGACGCTGCTCGGAAGAACGTTGTTACCTCCCTCGATAATCGCGTCCTCGTTCGGGTCGATGGTCAAAGGCGCTGGTGAACGTCTTCCTAATGGTCGCGCCGGGGCGTCATTCCCGGCTCTAGGTCGGTTTGCGGTTCGGGAGCGCGTTGCCGTTCCAAAGCTTGACACACCATGACAGAGTTCTCGAGATAATACCTGTGTTGACCCCCTGGGAAATCCTTGCGAACCCCTTGGCCCGGGACATAAGCCTCGGGGTCATTCGTTATTGAGGCTGTGATCACAGGCACGCTGTGGGTGTTGTAGCTACGCCCGCGGGCGACAAATTCGTTGCCGGCGTCGGTCACAGTCTTCGCCGGGAATGCCGCCTGCCAGGCCAGTCCAGCGATTGTCGTGAGAATGAGTGCGGTTCTTGCGCTGGCCAACGGATACTCAGTGGGTACATCTTCATTTTCTCCGTTGCCCAGCCAAGTTGCCACCATTCTCAGACCTGCGGCAGCTTCGGTAACCGTGAGATTGGCTGCCCACAGTACAGCCACGCGTTGACGTCGCGTAGCAAGTTGCTCCGCTCGCCCGAGGCCATAGTAGTTGTTTATGACCCTTTCTATAGGGCCTGCGCGATCCATGATAATGTTCCTGTCTTTGCTCCGATTTGCTCAAGGGTAAACGGTACCTTGCTTCTCCACCACTTTATCGTGCCAGCACCAAATGCTCCAGCAGACAAACAATGGAGAATGCAAAGGGGGAATTAAGAAGTGATTAAACTATCTCTCTGCTAACTACTCGATGTTCATGGCGGTGCTAGGGACCGGGCGTTGGGGCCGTCTTTAGGAGTTTGTTGAGGGAGCATTACTGGGAGGTCGTACTGGCGGTGGCCTTGACCCCGCTGCGTGCGCTCCTGTATTTTATGGCATAGAGTTCAGGTCAATTGCCTACTGAACTAAAGCTCCGCGCTTGGTTCGTAGGGCTTGGTTTTAGCGACACATCAGTCGACAATGATTCTTTGATTTAAGACGAATAAAGGCGCGGTGCTCGTCAGTATCTTACCTCGAGGGGGCCAAGCTCTCATACGAGTTAGTCAATGGCGTCTGCGTTAGCGCTAATACAGCGTGCGTGGCAGCAGAGCGCGTGGTCGAGGTTCTCGGGTTCCAGGTCATGCGCTGCGCCAGCGCCGTTACCGCTAACTCATCGCCGGCGCCGTGTTAATTGACTCATATATGCGCCTAATCGCATTGTTCGCCCCATCGTGGGCCACAATTCCATTTGCTTACTGTTCACCGATAGTGCTGCCCGGTGTCTTTGACTGAAACGCACGACGGCGCAAAGTACTTTGCCGAGCGGCGATATTTGATTCCTCGTCGAGAAGCCGCGCAGGTGGTGCTCACTACAAAATCGCCTTCCTCCAATGCGGTGGGGTGTTGTCGACGTCATGAGATGACGAGTGCACGATATGTCAGTGCACGTCACAGTACGCGACATAAAGCACACACAACTACGCATGCGCCAACTGGGTGCTAGACCCTGGCCAGTGAACTCGATTGCAAGAAATAGTGAATAGATGGTCAATAAATTAGCATCATAGCCCTGCCAAAGCAACTGGACCCAGAGGTGATGCTAGTTCCCTTGCGAAGGACTTCTCCATCGCTGGTCGATAGTATTCCTCGCTACGGTCACGGCCACACCGCATTACAGCTTTGCACTTGAATCCATCCACAAGACCTTTAGAGCGCTTACTGTTTCCGCGGTGGAATTGCCGTAAAACCTTGAATCGACGCCGACGATGCCGGCAAGCTTCGGCGGCTCCTCGATCAGGACGAGCAACTTCGCGGTATCGTCCTGTAGTTTGCAGGCGCAGTTGCCGCACTCGGTGGCTGTGATGGGGTTGGGCTTGGTGCAGACATCACAAAGTAACATAATTTTGACTTCAAATTGCTGCTTCGGGATCTCCGTAATGCGTCCGTGGAGACTCGTGTGTGTGCGGGATGATTCCGGACGATGCCACGTCTGTGCTCAGTGTGTTGTGCAAATGAGCCTGGGGGTTGTAGTTGCATTGTGGCGCTGGGTCTGTCACGGGTCGCACCGTGTAATCGACGCTAGCACTTGCGCATCACGCAGTAGGCTTGCAGGAAGCGCTCCAATAACTCACGATGGCAACGAGATTCTGTGCGGCACCCAAGTGCACCGTGAGCTTGTCAGGGCGGCGAAACAATTTAACGACACGGTTCGCATGTTAGCGGACAAGGAGTATAACGGGATGAGGCAGCACCAACTTCCGGTCAAAATGTGCGCGCATTCCCTAGCGACGCTGAAGTGGCGTCTTGCGCTCGTGAACTACGAGATTCGTCCGACATACTTTTTCCTCCGCTAACCGCCAGCCTCCACGCCAAGGCTTTGTTCACTACCCCACATGAAGATCAAAGACGCAAGAAAATCGTTGTCACTCAAAAAATGCCACTTTATGTTGCCCACAGCAGCGACGCGTTGCGAGACACTGAATGACGGACACTTTTTACTATCTTTGCATGCTTCTAGATCTTCAACAGTTCTGGATTTACATATTAATGATGCAGACTAATTCAGTTTAAGTTTCGCTTCCTCGAAGCGCTGCTGCGAGGCGCAATATTTTTCGCCTTGAGTGGCACGCTGTGCGCCGAGAAGGCGTTGAGCTGCGGGGTGGTTGAGTGCTCACGGGGCGAGTCGGCGAGCGACAACCTGGAAGACGGCGGCACGAAACTCTAGGTGGCGCTCGTCGGCAGGACTCGCATCAACTGCGGCTACCTTGGCGGCCCTCGACACGCCTCACTCAGTCGACGCTTACGGTGGCTCTGTCGCCTGGGAGGCGACCCAACTTTTAGTAAATCTGCGACTGACTGGGGTATCTTCACCGCTGCATAGCTAAAGCCAAGCCAATAGGCCAAGACAGACAATTTTCCCGACTATTTTACGTTAGATAGCTGAATACGTGAAATATTGCGCACCGGTTGTAGATTAAAACCTGAGAGCGACAAAAACTTTGACGATGGATTTGCTTGGTGTGCATGCTGTGAAGCTACTGCTCGCCAGCGACGATGGCGATGACATAGTGCCGCTTGAAGACTCGAGCGACGACGCCTACTCCTCACCACGGCGGCTCCTTCCAAGGGAGATCACGGAAAATAGACCAAAAGTTTGCCTATGGGAAAAGCAGCTCGACGACTACTTTGCTTGGCATTTTGTTCGACTCCGATGATCGAGGTCGTACGATATGAAATTACGGTGTTCGCACGACTACGTCAGTTGCGTTGCACGCGAACGACGAGGCAGTTTGTAGTAAGCACCGCATCTGATCGCGCGAAAAAGACAGCTATCTTCCCACGAGTAGCTTCATAAAGTTCAGTTGCCTTCGCTGGCGCGATGAACTTTGTTGGGGGCAATCCATACGCCGAGGAGACGTCTCCCAGAAGGACCCCATAGGACACATAAATTACCACCAATCTGACTTAAGTGCTACTACTACAACTGACGCTGGCACCGGACGTCGCCGATTTGAAGTGGGCAAAGCAGAAGCCCTTATTGCGGGCATTCTTGCGACAAGCGGCAACGACGCACTTTTTGCCACCGCCGTGCTTAATGCAACGCCCACCAGTGACGGCACCTTTGACACACCCTGGCATGGAACACCGGTGGCCGCCCCCGTGAGCAACGCAGAAGTTGCCACTCACTGCGCTACGACTGCACTGGTCGTGTTGGCAGCGCTTGCCGCCGCCATGAGCAATGCAGAAGCCACCCGAAAGGGCGTACTTCGTGCACGAAGCATCATTGCAGCGGCGTCCGCCCCCGTGCTGAGCGCAGTACCCGCCGAGAAGTGCCGATTTGCTGCAGTCGGCTGCGATACACCGTTTGCCGCCGCCATGAGAGATGCAAAGCCCGCCTTCTTTAGCGCTCTTGACGCATCCGGCAACTTCGCAGCGCTTGCCGCCGCCGTGGGCAATGCAGTAGCCACCCGTTTTGGCTCGCTTGGCGCATTCGTTCCATTGACAGAGTTTTCGGCTCAGGAGGGGCTTGGGCGTCGCAGGTGCGGCAACAACGGTGGCGGGGGTGGCAACGACTACGATGGGCGCAGCAGCCACAGGTTTTTCTTCGTGCGACGTCATGCTCTCAAACATGGCTTGTGCCTGGCGGTGCAGAAGGCACACGCGTTTGTGCTTGGCGAAGCGTGTGCAGCCGTGCACGGCGCATAAGTGCGAAAACATGACGCGGGACAATTGGAAAGTGACTGTGCTCCCCACTGCTTGATTTCGAACGCTCTACCATGGATTGCACCGGCTGGCAGCCCGATCAGTGGAGTCACAGAGGTGGATGTTGGCGCGGGACACGCCATCTGGTTCGCCGTCGTGGAAATGACACCACCACCGCCGCACACTACGGTCGAGGCATGTACTGCCGCTTGTGGCGCCACGGCAGCAGTGTCGCGGATTCTCTACGAATGGCCACGCGCGGCCGTCCACGACACTGCCGCCGAGCCGACCAGCCCATCACCGTACCACTCCGGCACATATCGCACGTCCAAGGTCCCACAACAGGTGGTTGACGCAACCCGACCGAACGCATGGGCTACTCGAGCTCGAAATAATGGCCCGCCGACCCCGCGGCTGACGCACACGCAACACCATCCCACCCCGGGCGCTGGCGACGGCGAGCGGTGCCCGGACCACCGAGTTGGGTCTCTCGGGGCTCGGGGAAGCATGTGTATGTATACAAGTGGTCGCACCTCCACGCTAAATTTGTAAACGTTCAACGGAGTAAACCGGTGCAAGTGCCAGGTCGGACTGCCAGGTGGTGCGAGAAAGGACAGGTGGCCTCGGCGTCTCACCTTGCCGTTATCGAAGCCAGATCGGTGGCACCAGCAACGACGCTGCAAGTGTCGTCGAGCCCCGACGACGCGACCGAATGCAGCGTTCGGCGCTTGAGTTCTGTATGGCTTTTTCGGATTCAATGTCAATAGCCTGAAAAGTTTCAGGAGCCACATCGCACTGCCACAAATTTCTTCAGTACTTTTGTCTTGATAACACTGAGTGCGGAGGCCGAGAGGAATCATTCGAGTTGTCCAATATGGGGCTGTCGGCAGTGCATCGTGACTGGTGCGCAAACCAGTGTACCGACAGTGTGTACAGCAGCGCTTGCGTGCGGTTACAAGTGGTGGTTTCGCTCAGCGTGGCCAAACTTGAACTGCTCGGTGCCGCCTTTATTCACCGTGCGATGTCGACGCCCGTCGTGCCCATCAACCTGTCGCCGACCGCCGAGGACGCACACCTCAAGCAATCGCGCGCCGCATGGATGGAGTTGCAGCGCCTCCGCTTGCTTCAGCGCATGACGCCACTCCTGGGCTACGTCGTGTGCTTTCTCATCCTCTTTGATTCCATCACAAACAACTGGAGTTTGAACGATTACACAGGCAATGCTTCCCACTTTCGCACACCCGTGCTCAACGTTGCCGAAGTCGGCGACGTGGGGGCACAGTACTCTTTCCCGATCACAATTGCCACCGAGCCCATCACACCCGCAGGCATTTGGATGTCGTACTATTCCGTTCACCAGCTTGCGGTCATCGACCCCGACATGTACCTTCTTACGGCAGGCAAATTTACCGTCAACGATGCCATGTTGCAAAGCAAGCAAAACTTATGTCCGATCCTCGTCAATACCTACATCCTCGGCGCCAGCACGAACTTGGGCGCGGTCAAGCTGGCCGAGGCCATGGACTATATGACGTACGTCCAGGGCAATATTTTCGCGGCTTACGACATGTCAACGTTGCCGTCGGACGTCTCTGTGTCGACGCTCACCTCGCTCGGTTTTGTGCCAACGCGCCTCGGCTCCGATCTGCGGCTCACGTCGGCATTTGCGGTTGCCAACACGACGACAACGGCGCCCACAAGCGTCAATGTGTCACTGTACCGCATCTACAGCAAATCTTTCTGCAGCGCCTGCGTGCCCATCGCGGAGCTTGGACTTCTTACCTGCACACTCGACTATACGTACAACGCAACATCCCGAAAGCTCGTAGTGTCGTCGAGCCGCGGGATCCGCGGGTCGGTGCACGAAGTTGGCGTGCTTCTCCAAAAGGGTGGATTCGTTTCAGCCGCAGTGTACATAAAGATCTTGAGCCTCCTGTGGGTAATCGTGAGCTTCGGTGCCAGCCGCAAGACGACGCGCTGGATTGAAGTCGAGACTTGGTTTGGACTTCCATGGTATGCCAAACTCTGGTACACGGTCGCGCCACCGATCTTTCGGTACTCGTCGAGTGCCGTCTCAATCTCATCCTTTTACTACAACTGCGACGGCTTTGTTATCATGTACTCGATCGCCGTGATTCTCGATATGAACGCGTCGCTTGTTTACGCCCGAGAAGTGAATGTATACAACGATCTGAGCCCGAACGGGCTCATGGCGCTACAGCTCTACTCGATGGGCGTGCGCTTTCTTTGGGTCAACTGTCTCGTCCTCAAGGCATTCAAAATTGCTTTCCACTACCTGAGCAGCGCGCAGGCCACGGGCGACAACCGCCTTGTCCGTTTTTGCAACCTCAGCTCAGTCTTCTTCGTTTACATAAGCGGCATCGCATTACTCAACGTCAATCAGCTCATTGAAGTCAACAACAGCGCGCGCATTGACATCGCCATCTACAACCAAAAGCTCGACGATGTCCACCTTGACGTTTTCGACTCGTGGTTCGTTCGGGCCCTTCCGATTGTCTTCTCCATCGGCGTCATGAATCTCGCCTTTGTACTGTGTTTCAACCATGCCGTATTCTATCTCTGGTGGCGCAAGCTCGGTCGCAACACCCTTGCCCGACAGTTCATGTACAACTCGA
Organism: Achlya hypogyna; assembly: GCA_002081595.1. Lineage (NCBI taxonomy): Eukaryota > Oomycota > Saprolegniomycetes > Saprolegniales > Achlyaceae > Achlya > Achlya hypogyna. The sequence goes on along the minus strand of JNBR01000343.1, from coordinate 14,775 downwards.
CAGCCATTCTTGTCGAAATGTTTGAGCCCAAGAACTTTAAGTCGGTAGAAAGTGATGTGACGGCAATTGCACCGCTTGTGGTCCCCGCGAGGTCTCTCTGCACATTACAGTGGTTGCTGACGTGTCATCTAATGCGCTTTGGGCTCACGGAGTCTCCACAAGTACTCAAGGCCATCGCAAGCCGCTCGAGCCGCAAGGCCGACGGCGACCTTTTCATGATCGTTCAAGACTCCGACGGCAATGTACGGTTGTACGACGCCCATAAAGCAGAAGTTCAGAGCCTCGGGATGGAAGTGAAAATTCTCAACGACACGAACTACCTTATCGGTTAAGTCAAACAAAGGAATGTAAACTCGTATCCTTGACACACCACCGCTGGCATCGAGATCGCTTCTCGACAATATGATGAGAGTGTGCATTTGCTGTGCTCTTTGATTACCGTTTTCACACAGTTGGGAAAAGCAGTAGCATGATATCAAACTCAAGCATCATAGCCAGACTAGCGCTGACGCCTCCGCCCGCTCGCCGCAGTGAGACTGTACCAGTCCTTCTCAACAGCGGTTGGGCTTGTTCACGCACCATCTTCCCGCGGGAGAACCATTCACTGCCTTAGCAAAATGAGCAGCTGAAAGGAATGCTCGTGCCCTTAACCAGAACCTGACACGTTTTACATCCAACATTTTCATGTCTGATGCAGAGCATGGTGCATACACGTGGTGCTTTCGCAGTCACCTTGGAAGCGCGCAGGTGCCATAACCGCACAGAAGTGGCTTCCTCCTTGTCAGCGATGTCATTTACCGAATCTGAGTTCGTTCGTGCACAATTTTCCATGGCTAAAAGCCTGATTCTTTTGACATTCGGTACAATCTTTGGTACTTGGATATCTATAAACATGCTACTATACGGTCCTCCCGCTGCCTTACGCTTAATCTTAACTAGTAGAACGAGATACGATGATCTGACTCGTTGTTAGCGCTTACCTATCGACGGTCTGACACCGAATGCGCTGACTAGAGGAACCGAAATGGGAGAATGAAATGGCTTCGATTAGGCATTTAGGTGTCCACGACTCCATCGTATCTTTTTCCTATTCATTCACAGTGAAAAATCTCGCGAGGGAACGCAGGGTTGTGAAGGTCTTAGGGTTCGGGGAGGTATCCCTTTTCGATTTCGTGGGCAAATACATGCGACTAAAAGATACGAAGCGAGCGAGAAGCGGTCGTTTGTATAGCTGATCCGAGGTACTGGAGGCAGACATTGAGATCTAGTCAAAGAGAGCACCACTGGTGTACTTAATAACACAATGTTAGATGTAACGTGTTGATCACGTTTGGAGGCAATGCAATTCATTGCGAAGTGCTCGCCGGACGTGGAGCAATGACGGACGGTGAGCTGGATTCCAGTTGAGACAGCTCTTGATCACATCTGCAAGGGAGTCTCCGGCACTACCGATGGTACCGCGGCGTGCTGATTGCGACTGGCGAAGAGTGACGGCAGCCTTAAGGATTGCCATTTCTTTCAGAAGCACGCCAAGCGCAAAGATGTCGGCCTGCACCGTGTACTGGAGCCCCGAAAGGATCTCGGGCGCCGCGCGCTTTGTGCTGTAGACGTCCACAAAGTCTTCCTCTTCGCGGAGCCAGCCGAAGTCGCACAGCTTGGCCTCACCGCGCGAGTTGAGGTATACGCTCGACGATGAGATGTTGCGGTGGGTTACCCCCTTGGTGTGGATGTACAGAAGGCCCTCCACGACGCGAATCGCGTAGTCGAGCTTGGTGACAAGGTTTGCGCTTGGTGTACCCAGGTAATCTTTGAGTCGCCCACCGTCCATGGCTTCAAACACCAGCTGCAGCTCTGAGGGCTTCGTCCACGTAAGACCGTGCATGGTCACAATGTATGAGCTCGTGAGTCTACATGAAATACATCAGCGTTCGTCCACAGGTAAGACAATCAACGTACTTGATGCGAAGCATGAGGTAGCCCACGCGGGTCTGCACGTCCAAAGACGCCGGTAGTTGTCGCTTTTGAACCACGACCCGGTTTCCGTTGTATAATGCCTTGAAAGATTGAATGCCAACCATGCTGACAGCGGCGGTATGTGTCGGGTCGAGTTCGGCTTGGAGCAAATGCAGCTTGTGGGGCGCAAGTTGGTACGGTGCGAGAGCGCTGAGGTCCTGCCTGAAGCTTGATCGTAACGACGTCATCGTGAGTGTTGCCGTCATGTCATGGAGGGTGTTGTGGTATACTTCGTCGTCCATGTCCAAGGTTTCTTCCTGGACAACTCCGTGGTTGGTTAGTACCACAACGGGGGTGACCTCGACCGGCGATGACTTGAGATAATGGGCGCTCTTAAGCAGTGCGGATCGGCGGCGGCGCCACCGTACCATATAGCAGCCCAAGCCCATGACAACAGCAACAGTAGCAAGCGCGATGCCACAATAAAGTACAGCCGGGGAAGACGAGACGGCCCCGATCTCTGTCGTATCCACGGTCGTTGGCGTGACCAGTGGTGTTGGTGCCAGTGTGACCGTGTCGTTGATCGTGAGTGCCGGTGTCAATGGCATCGTCACGTTTGGTGTTGTCGGCAGCGGCCGAATCGTTGGCTCTTGGGGAATGACAGGGTCAGTCACATTCAGGATCGTTCGCACACGATTGCACCAGCCCCCGGGCATCTCGTAGCCCGTCACGCCGTGGATGGCTTTGTGCATAGCCCCACAAGAGAGCTCTCGCGTCGGGTTGCGCTGGCAGTCGTTCATCTGATTTACCCAAGCGCAGTGAATTCCGTCGATTGACCCACACGCGGTGTCGCCATTAGCGTTGAGGTGAAAAGCTGCGATGCCCAGTGTTTCGGGAAGACACACCCACCCTGTCGAGTTGATGGCGCTCGTAGGTGCTGCGGCCATGGTTATCGTTTGGTGAGTGACCATATTGAGCCACGGCAAGATGCTGTACGAATGCGAGATCCAGGGAACGGCTGGAATTGTGGCGCGTTCCATTTTGAAGGTGTCGTGATGGAAACCACTGAGTCGCATTGCAGCCAACGCGACTCTGGAGCAGCTTACGCGGTCGCGGAAGCCCATCTGGCGAACGACAGCCGGTCTGCATCATATGTACCACATTCACGGTCAGCATTGCATTGCACTGGGTCAAAGAACTTCAATCTTTCAGCCCACATTTCCGTACACCTCGGTAGTTTGGACATACAGAGTTTGCTTTACAGAGGCAGCTTCGTGAACAGCGCACCATCCAAAGGAGTTAGACTGCCTGCAAAGCCTGATACACTAGCCAGCTTGACTTGGGATTCCGCTTGAAACGAAATTGATTTCAAAAAGGGTTTCCATATTTATATATAGACGGACTTAAATCACCCCTAATGTTTTTACTCGCGACAGATAACGCGATTAGGACTAAGCTTGCTCGATTCCATCGTAACACTGCAGCTTGTGTCGTAGGAAATATAGTGGAACAGTGACCCACAACCATTGTATAGTGGGCACAATGGGCCCGGCTGTCGCCAAGTGTTCAAACCCTCCATCCCAAGCGCAGTGTAGTATTTCAAGCACAGAGTACGGAGTGGGGAAGCACCCTGTCGGACCAGTTCACACCGCGGGCACGCCAGTGTCTCTGCGGCATCCCACGTATGACGAAGCAGAGTGACCAACGAAGTTGACCCAACGCAGCGGTTTGCCTCATTGGCGGTAAGGACAGATCGTAGGGACGCTGCTGGCATTGGTATCCCGGATTGTAGGCGACGCGTCACGGCTCCTCAACTCATTGATGTCGAGTCAACACGCCACGGCGTAATAATTAATGATTTCTAATAGTCCTAACTTAGTAGCGCTGCAAATGAACCCGCAGCTCCTTGATGACGGCATCTGCCGTCGGTCGACAGTCGGGGTTGAGAGACAGGCACGCCGGCCCGAGGCTCGCGACGGGACTCGTGGCTGCAAAGTGGGCCTGCACAGCATGGGCGGAGCCGGGGATCGCATGCACCTCGAGCTCGTAGAGCAACATGCCAAAGGCGTACATGTCGGCGGCGACCGAATATTGCTTTCCTGCCACAACCTCCGGGGCATTCCACGACGTGGCAGCTGTTCGCGGTCCGCCCATATCGATCTCCGGTGTGAGCCAGCCGAAGTTGGTGACTTTGGCGTCGCCGATGCGGTTGAGAAGGACGTTGTCGGCGCGAATGTCGCGGTGGGTAATGCCCTTGGAGTGGAGGTAATCGAGAGCTTGGGCAACGTCGAGCGCGTAAAGAAGTTTTTGGCCCCAAACCGCGTCTGACACTGGGGTTCGCTCGAGGTAGTCGCGCAGGGACCCGCCATCCATGTGCTCAAAGACAGCATGAAAGGCCGACGTATCGCTCCATGCAACGCCGCGCAAGTGCACGATATGCTGGCTCGAGAGCCTACAACATGATGAGCGGCATTGCAATCGCGGGTCCTACTTGATACGAAGAAGGAGCTGACCCACAAACACGGTGGTCTCATAAGGCTTGATGTTGCTCCACTGTTTGACCTGCACGAGCTCCCGGCGATAGCTAGCTGTGTACAAAGTCTTGCCCCCCGTGGATTCGCGCGGCAATAAGTCCATAACATCGATGCGCCATGGAACCAGCGCCTGCAGATCGTGCTTGACGTTCTCCGCCGTCGTCATGAAGACCGATTCAGCGTTGCTTCCGCGTGTGCGCATCGTCTCAAGGAACACATCGTATGAATCGTCTTCAATGTCGGCGAGAATAGCCATGGGTGATTTGCCGCCGAGCTCTGGCTTTTCAAGCGATCGTTTTGGCCACGCTTTGCGCCGGCGTCGTCCTTGCCAGAGAACGATGGCGGTCACCACGACGAGCGTGGCAACACCGACGCCAATGAAAACAAGCGTCGGGCTCACTGCTACACGAATGTTACAATTAGATTCCGGTGGCATTCAGTGACTTACTGTCGTTAGCCGCGATTGCAGCGACCGTGGCCAGAGGTGGCGGTTTGCTTGTCGGTGCTGTGACGACGGGCACGTTGACAGGCCCCCGCGTACCGTTGCCATCGGCCACGAAGACTGGCCCAAAAGTCGTCGCGTTGGTCGACTCGTTGCGCACTGTGGCCGCGCTCACTGCAATGGATAGGGCGAGGGCGCCAAGACGTACTGACATTGCAGAAGAAAGAGAAATGAATCCGGGCAGGAGTAGCATCACCGACTACCCGGTAGGACTACATCGGGGGTTGCACCCCCTCCCATCCACCTCCGTCTCGCAATGCGGGTCGCCGGAAACTTCGATCGCAGAAATCAATTAATTGCCCAATTAGCCATGGCCGCGATACCGGAGCTAAATCGAGCGCGCACTGTTAGTCAGAAGAGAAGGAACAATGTGGAGCCTGTTCAAATACTACCCAACTCCCTTACGACGCGCCAAGTTTAAAGCGGTGCTGAAGCGCCTTTCGGAACACATACCTGGTCCCAACGATGCCTCTTGACATCTTAACATTTCGCGCGCTGTGACCGATGTAATGGGCTCACCCACCACCACCGTTTACGTTAGACAGGCCATTTGGACCGTGGACTTGGGTAGACTTTAAAATGTCTTTACTCGTTCACAGGTCGCGTCGTTCGATCTAAAATCTGCCCTAGTCGACCGTTTATGATCGGAATTTTGTTACTATTTATCGGGTTTGTCATTCCACCGAGCCATAAACTGATCGTTCCAGCCATAATTAGCCTTGGCTGGAAAGGACACATTCGAAACTTCGAAATTCGAGTGGTGTGGACCCATCAAAAGAGTCGGGTGTTCGATTTGAGGGTGGGATTCCAGCGTGTGTCATGCGCGGTATCTACCCCAGGAGGTACTCCTGGGGCCGACTTTGCCCGTTGTCGACGTAAGTTGAATATCTGGGGCGCCCCAACTGGCCGACTGTGCGCGTTTTTGTAGGGGACGCATAGGCGCCACGCTTGCGTGGCTTCTTCGCGACTGCGATGCGTCCTGATCCGTCGTGGCGGAACCGGAGATTCCTGTACGCAAGCGTTGCATCGTCTAGGCCAAGGAATGTGGCGAGTGGTTCACATGTACTCCCATGCCAGTGCACCGCGATCGTTCTGCGAATCTCTGTAATCTGTCCGTGCAAGTCATTCGAAACGGTGTGCATTGCCAGGCCTGGATGAGGAGTTCGGGCCATGCCGGGTAGCCTATACAGGATATGCGTTTTGAAGTACAGTACCACAAACGCTTTACACGCGCAAAGTGCATGACGCACAATGTTATAGCTGATCGTTGGTGTGCATTCGTTGAAGGCCGGATGCGGATGCGGGGACTTTACAGTTCTGATATGAGTTTCAAATCAGATGAAGAGAGTATGGCGTTCGTGGCTTCTTGCATCGTTGAAGGCTGCAGGAACAGCAGGCGATCACTCATGATGGGCACTGCAAATGACGAGACTGCGATTGCTTATGGCGGATATGCGAGTAAAAACCTGGTAGACTCCATCGGGCCGTGCGCCTGTTTGGGGTTTGCCCGAGTTGGCACCTCAAAGTGGAGCATTACGCGTTATGTCGCTGCTAATGCAACGGCTCTTATGGACTCGTCGACGCCTGAATGACGGACTTCAATTCTTTTTAGCCTCCCTCCAGCATCGCCAATCATTTTGCTTGCTACATAAAATCTCCCCGTCGAGGTGTCGTTTAGTTCTAGAGCGACGACAGCATTCAAAATTATCGCCGCGCTCTCCCACGCAAGACGCGACCTATGGGCAACACAATCCCTAGTACCCTCTGAGCTCGAGGCCCCACAGCCTCCTACCCACGCAACCAAAGACACTGTTAAGCAATAAATGTGAGTCCACACACCAAATAATAAAATACTAATTGCAACAACCTCATTCAAAATAAAATATTCCCAAAAATAGCGATGCTAAATGGTGTCAGGCAGCATCAAAGATTTCAACAGCAGCAAGGGTGCAGTATGTAAATAACGACAAACACAATTGCGATGAGAAACTCTTCATTAAGGCGTGTGGTTTTGTAAGGGTTACATTACTTGATAGAAGTTAACTATATCAGCTCGGTGTTTTCTCTTAGTACGCCTTCCGCCTTACTTGTCCCGATCACGACACAATTTGTATTCGCCAGCACCATAGCCCACCTATGACTCTCAACATTCTCTATCGACCCGCAAGCTACGACAGCGGGGCCTAAAGGCGGTCAAAACTGTGGCTGCCTCGGCCACCTACGTGCAACATGCACACTCATAGACCCTGCGCGCTCAAGAGACACGACAATCTAGCGGCAATAACACAACAATCTCCACCCCTCCAAATGGTTGACTAAATGACAGCCGTGGCTTTGACCTTACACCTCAGTCTCAAAAAGACCAAAATTTGAAGCCAAATACTAATAGTAGTACGAATTAACTGGATACAACTACCAATTCAAAAACTAAGTCGAAGAGCGACTTCTTGATACATTATTCCAGCAATTTTCCTCTGGTATAATCAATTTCAATGGAACTCCGTGGCAAGGTAATACCAACAATACACGCTAACGAGGTTGCCACAATCAAAACTCTACTCTTGGTCCAGCTGTACATTCAAGTGGTATGACAAACGGTTCAACGAGAATTCTAGAAATCTTGAGAGCCTCCCTCCTCGACCTTGTCATTTTCAATCGAAGGTCGTTGGCAAGTTGTGAAGGACCATTCTTTGCCATCGTTAAAGAGAAGGCGTCCTAATGATTGTAGTTACATGTGATGCGTTCGTGTATTGTACAGTAGGAGTAAACGCATGAAATTACATGCACATGTGTACTTGAATTTCTTTCAAATACACCGAGGTGCACTGACTGTTGCGACATCAAATTGATGAAGAGGCACGCTGGGCCACACTCAAACAGGTACCGCATTACGATAACATGCGCATCAATGGCGTATCTTCAATACGTCATTGATCCACAATAATTGAAAGATAAACGAGCTGATGTTCTGTTGCAGATATAGAAAGCACAACAAACTATATCTAAAGTCCGACAAGTGCAGGAGTCACTTGCAGATATTCTAGCCACCCCTGGGGGCTCAATAACCCTGTTTATTCCCTCGTGCACTTGCACTAACCTGCTTATCCTGGTTAGACGCTTTGGTATTGGTCTATACTTTAAGCATTCGTGCGATACGACTAGAATAAAAAGTGCAAGCGCGTGGCGGAGTACGCCTGGTCTATTTTCGCCTCACTTGCAGAGCTTTAATAGGCGAAATCCGACGGTTGTGCAAGCGCTGAGGGGCAGAGGCAACCCAAATGAACCCAAAAGGGATGTCAACCTTTCTAGTAGATATTACCACCCGCACCGCCTGATAACGTGCGTAACTTTGACAATTTACTGTCACGCAAAGAGAGATTGAGAATGCCGTGGCATTTCTCCATGAAGCGCGGCACATTAATACAGTAACACAGTCGTATGCTTTGAGAGTGCTCATGTAGGGCTTCTCATACCAAGTGCTGTACAAAACCCGGACACCATGGTACATACGTATACATGCGTGGCGTCGAGCCAAACGTACGGAGCAGGAGCTGCGTGCTCTGGTACAATTTGCTCACTTCCAATTCTTCCGCCTCCTGGAATGAAGGCCTTCTTTGCGTCTGCCCTCGTGTCGATTATTGCGGCCCTCACGCCGGCAATCTTAGCCACTGAGTTCGAGACGGTGCACTACGTTCGCGGCCTCGAGGTTGCTCCCGGAGACCGTGGTCTTGCTGAGGTAACAGTGGAGCCGTTGCCAAGCGTCAGCGATGTCATTGCCAAGGACTTTCGTGACATTGCGTTGAACGGTCTGAGCCGTAACGCAACGGAGCGAGTGATCCAGCACATTCAGCAGGCCTCAGCACCGCTTACGCCGGATGACATTCAGCGTATTTGGACGGTGGCGACCGGACCGAGCGCGGCCAGCATCTTCATGGCCAACGGCAGCATTGCGTTGGATCTTCAAAGCATTTCCAAGGACGGTCTCACACCCGAGAACGGCGATAGCCTCATGAAGAACCTGCAAAAAGCAATGGAAGTCGGGCAAATTGTCGTGAGCGACGGCCCTGGACTCCTCAACAGCGTGCAAGACATCATCAAGAATGGCGCTAACACCAAGAACGGCATGGACGTTGTCAACCAGGTGCAGGGCCTCCTCACCAAGGTGATCGGCGTCTTCGATCCGACGCCCGTAGTGTGCCGTCGCCAGGGCGTCGGTCGCGGGGTTGGCACTGTGCTCGAGAACCAGTGCCTCCCGGGTGAGGAAGCGTGGGGTGCGCTGTGCTACCCCAAGTGCAAAGAGGGCTATGAGTCGGTTGGCTGCTGCATCTGCCGTAAGAAGGGCTGCGGCGGCGTCAAGGGCGCCACCGACATCGGCGTATCGTGTGCCAAGCCCTCCGCCTACGGCCGCGGCTCTGGCTACGCTATTTGGAACCAAGACAAGTGCAATCGGGAGAACGCCCAAGGCTGTGAGAAGAATGGCGCCATGTGGTACCCCAAGTGCGAAAAGGGCTTTCACAACGTCGGTTGCTGCATTTGCTCGCCCGACTGCCCCGAAGGCTACCACGACGATGGTGCCTTCTGCCGCAAGGATCACTACGGCCGCGGTGTTGGTGTTTCCCGCCTTGGTTGCCCCAAGCACTTGGAAAAGAGCGGTCTGCTCTGCTACCCGCCGTGCGCCCCGGGCCAGTCTGGCGTCGGCCCTGTGTGCTGGCCGCAATGCACCAATCCCGCGGCCGTTGATTGCGGCTTGTTCTGCACCTCAAGTGTCGCTACCTGTGTCAACAGCGTCGTGGATATTGTGGGTCAAACCGCGAAGGTTACGCTGAGTTTGGTAGCTCAAGACTACACCGGCGCCATCAAAACGGCGGTGCAGACTGGTGGCAAGTACATTGGCATGGATAAGTGCCCCAAGTAAAACCATTCCAGCTCTTTTTACAGCCTTCACTAAAGTAAAAGATTAGCTCCCAAAATCATTTAGTGGTAAACGACATAACAACTGGTATGGACCCATAGTTTTTGTTGACGAAAGATGAAAATCGCACTAACGACTACACTACACCTGCCTATTTAGATTATTTCACCTCCCATCCGTACACAACGAAGAAATCCAACATCAATACCTAGCAAAGTTAGTACAGTATTCAACAAAAACAACGAATGAAGAAAAATATTTCCCGTCAAAGAATTCAATTTTGATAATTTTCTTGAAACCTTATAGGGATTTACCTCTTGTTGGATGTACTCGCAATTCAATACCGAGCACGCTGATACGTGTATCTATTAGCTGTAAATATGTACTAATATCAGGTTGTTTGGATTATGTTGGTGAATCCGTCGGTAATGATGCAGTGGGGCATACTTGGGCTGTGTGAAGTGAGCGTTGTCATCGTTTGTGACCCGCGCTACGTAAATAATCTAAATTCCTCATGATGCTCTGTATTTCGCACCTCGATTTGCTTTCCATATTAATGCAATTCCAGGCCTCTGTTTTTCATTAGTGGATGTTCTGGAGCATCTTCACCGCGGCCCAGCTAAGGCTAAGCCAATCGACCCAAACAGATATTTTCCGAGTCATTTTACGTTAAATAACGTCAGCTGAAAACGTGATATATTGCGCATCACCAGTCAAAAGCTAAGAGCGCTGAAAACTTAAACGATGGATGCGCTTGGCGTGGATGCTGTGAAGCTACTGCTCGACAGCGACTATGGCTACGATATTTTGCTGACTGAAGACTAGAGCGACGAGGACGAAGCGCCTACTCGTTGCCCCGGCAAGAAGCCGCTGTGGCGAGCACGGAACATAGACCGAGACGTTGCCTATACGAAAAGCAGCTCTACAATGACTACTTTGCTTGGCGCTTTGTTTTACTCCGATGATCGGGGTCGTGCGATATCACAACCACTGCTCTGGCAAAGTGCATGGTCTCCTTGATCGTCCACTTGTTGCCTTTCCCCATAAGCAGCGCGGGTGAAAATCAGAGTGATTGTGTTATTGCCCAACCTGACGCGTTTTCCGACTTTGTAATTAGCTCTTCGGTTAGCTGACAGAGGCTCCTCCAGAGCCATTTCGGCCCCGGTTGGCTTCTGAGCGGGCAAAAATAGCTACAAGTAGCTTAGCTCGCCGCTGTGGGTTTAATTTCGAGCATTTTACAGTCTTTCCATCCCCCATCTTTTTAAAGACCAATTGCTACACAGAAACACTCAATGACAGATACGATTGGTAGGTATGCCGAAGAGTCTCAAGCTGTGACACAACGACGCCAAAACGCCAAAATCGCCCTCAACGAGACCACTCTGCTCAAGATTGCCGAGTTCGTCGAGCCCAAGCGCCACTACAATAAGGCGTGGTTGTTCTCGCGCACCTTCGTCGAAGCGGCGTTCACAAAGCGCTATGCACGCCTCGGGCAAAGTACTATCAATGGCTGGCTAACTGCGGAACGACTCTCCTGGCTGACTTCGGCTGGCATTTGAGGTTTAGTGTAGGCAGATCAATTCAAAACAATAGAAAGTCATTCGCGGCTACCGCATTCCGGAGCCTCTAAAAGAAGTACAAGTTTTATAAGCCCAAGCCCTCCACGCCGGTCAGGGTGATGTCCTTATCGCCGGCATTCGAACTCCCCAGGTCGCGGACGACTGGATTCGACCATCGGCGAATCATATGTTATCTGCATCATCTTGAGTTAGTTTGCTAATTGGCTCCGAGAAATCGTTGAGGCATAGCTCATCTCGGAACGGAGAAGTGGCTCGTGTGTAGAAAGAGGTTTTGCTTTAGCGGTACGAAACCCAGTGGCGTGTGCCGCAAAAGCCGATTGCAGAATCGTTCTCCAAAGCTGTGCCAACTTGAACTTCAATATTACCCACCCACAAGGGTTGGGTGCAACCGCCCATGTGTTACCGAAGTCGTCAAAGAAAACGCAACCTCGACTTCACCGAAGCAACGCATGCCAGCGGTGCCTCGCAACGGCTCGGCACGGTGGCCTGCGGTATGTATCCCCCGGAACGCAATCGGCAGCAGGCATTCTTCTCTGACGCCCACTTTGACCTTTGGCATATCTTCTAAAGTCGTTCGTTCAAATATTTGGCCTGTGATGCCTTAACTACCTGAGCAATCGCGCTCCAGTACTTTGATCCATAGTCGTCACCGATAAAGAACATGTCCATAATTGAGAACTCTCAACGCAAACGTTTGCTTGCTATACACGAGGCATTCGTGTCGATCAAACACCAATTCTCTGGCCAAGGCCATCCACTACAGTAAAAAATGGATGCGTAAAACAAAGCCAATCCTGATCACGCCGATCACTCTATCGCAGCTTCATAGTGCACTACAGGTACGTATAGCATTCACTGAATTACTTTGTATTATTACCACTGCTTCAAAGCGTAACTTTTACCTCCCTAGTCTGCGCGCGCCGTTTCAGAGCTCACACAGTCTAATGGGGCGCCGCACGTATTTCGATGGCGGGCCGCGGTGCGCGGCCGTCTGTATTCTTGCTAGTTCAAGCGGGCGGAGTCGGCATACTGCCCAAGCAACAACATACCCACAATCGTGACCAGCCAGAGCGGTCAATTCGCCTTGGACGAACAACACAAGGCGCGCTACCTTCCTCGTCTCACTGCACCAACTTCAACTAAAACCCAGATGCCGGATAACTTGGTTATTGTATAATATACAAAATCCAAGCTACGCCTTGATTTCTGACTGTCCTGACGTCGTGGTGGTCGCGAGGCGCACTTCGTATTTGCCCCTCAGTCGACAAGATGCGTTGGACCGAGGCTTTCATCATTATCGCCGCCATCGCCATGGTCGCCGCAGCCAACGACGCCGATATCCAACTCCGCAACCTTCTCACTGACGTCCAGCAGTGGCGCGATACGCATGCTGGTGCTGACACAAGCCGCCCGAGCCCCGTGCGGCACGACCCAGTGGAAATGGGCCGCCACAACCGCGTTTCGTGGGAGTCGTCGCTAAAGGAAAGTCAGGGCGTAGCCATCGCACCGGTCCACGGGTGGTCTGTCGGTGCTGTCGTCGTCGCGATCGCCTCGGGCATCTTCAGCGGCTTTGCAGCCCGCGTTGCCGTCCGTATCGCTCGGTGGGTAGTAGCTCAGGCCCTGTGCGTTTGGAGACACAGCAATCTTAAAACGCTCAACTAATCTATTAAACTGTGCCGTCCCCAGCACCTTTTTGCCTTCGTAAGCTCACACATAAAGCATGCGGGGCCGAATTATATTTGTGTTTTATCACCTTGAGTTCCCCTTTTCCAGCAGCAACATAGACGCGCAAATAGGCTTCGGGGCTCTTTGTCTGGTATGCTTTCGATGCCGTTGTTTGGCCCACCTGCCGGAGATGGTGCCCCGCCGTCGGTGGGTACAGCGAATGCTCCGTTGTAGGCACCTTCCGTCGTCATGGGCACATGTTTGGACTCGCAATAGGCCCGCAGAGCCTCTGTGGCCGCGCTGAGGGCATCGTTTGGGCCGCAGGATTCAAGCAGCCGCACACGCCGAGACAGGAGGGCGCGTGGAGGTGGCAGCGCTGGCGCGAGATCGACATTGCCGCAGTCCAGGCATTGAGGAAGAACCTCGACGCACGCGCCACAAACAACGCCATTGCGAATACCACACGTCGGGCAAACATACACGGTGCCCTCGAGAAAAGGCAGCTGACATGTGAGGCACTCGGCGCCTGGCCATGTTTCGTCCACCATACCGGCACGGGTAAAGGTGGCCATGACGGCATCGACGCGCTCCACCGTCACAAGCAGCTGGCCCGCCTCGTAACTCCAGTAGTTGGCCCACACAGCTTGACGGAACCAGCCAGGGCAATTCGCTCTCTCGAATCCATCTATGGCTCGTTCCCACGCAGCCACTGACATTGCCCACTCACCGCTCGCGTCGTACGCCGCGGCCAGAAGCCGGTGTGCTAAAGCCGTGTGACGGACGATTCAGGACGATATCGAGGGTACCCATGGCTACGTTGAGGATATAGTTGTCACCAAGAGTGCTTGCTGCATCAACGATCGGCCGCACAAGCGCGATGGTTCGACTTACGTCGCCTTGCTGGAGGCATGTGGTGGCAAGGTTGATAATACTCAGCTGCGTGCTTTGGTGGTCGTCGCCGAGAAGGCACTTGTGTGTGTCGACGCTGGCCTGGTCGGTGACGACCAAATTGCTCAGAGAACCACCCCTTCGCGTGTGTACGAGCGAGAGGAACGTGGTACCAGCAAGCGACGCAGGGTGGTGCGGTCCAAGCACGCGCGATGCGTCGGCAGTGCAGGCTGTCACCTTGGCGACCGCGACATCGTACTCGGCGACGCTGGCTTCAGAGAGGGTGAAAGCCATTTTGCACATTATCGTACGCTCATGGTCTCGACCGTATACGTTTTGCGTGCGCCGTAGGGCCTCTGATAGAAGCGTTTGAGCCTCATCAGACATACCGAGAATATCGTCGTATAAGTTGCCCAGTTGCATCAAACAATAGAGCGTGTTCTCGTGCTCCGGGCCGGCGACAGCATTGAGTTTGGCGATCACTTCAAGAAGCACTGGCTCCCAGTCTTCTCGCGGCTTATACTGGAAACCTCGATACGATGCTACGAGCCCTTGGACGAAGAGCGTGTCGACATGATCCGGCCCAAAACATTCAAGACAGAGCTGCAGCGCCTCGGTACCAACTGCCTCAGCAACGTCGAAGTGGCTGAGTAAGCTCTGAAACTCAGCCTGCGCTCTAAGGTATTGGGACTTTTCGGCGGAGCATGAAGTACCCTGCCCACGCTGTTCTAGCCGCGCCAG
>JNBR01001915.1:99236-158430 GCA_002081595.1 Achlya hypogyna | reverse complement strand
TTGGCTTAATATCCTCGACGTTTAGGCAAAATATACTGGACGCTAGGCCAATTTAAGTGGACACTAGGCACAATATAGTTGGGGTTTGGCTAAATACATCGGACAAATGGCGAAATGAAAGTGGAATTGGTGTAGTATACGTGTACTAAGGAACTTTGACCGGTGAGGACCTACTTTTGACCTGAACACTCCAATTGGCCTTGGGGGCACTACTGTGCTGAATTGTAGTGCAATTTGGGTATTGACTGTCCTGTGTTGGCGGTCAGTAACTGGCATACAGTTCAGGGTCAGGATAGTTCACGTGCTCGGCCGACGACGAAGACCGAAGCATGCTAGCCCAATGTCGCTGCAACATGGGTTTCCACGATTCAGCAGGGCACGGCAGGCTTTCGGACAAAACGCGGGGGCGAAACGACCAAGTATGTACTGGAGAACAAAACTGATTCGATAATCTGTTAGTTGAGTTTTGTTTAATTTTACATGTGCAAAACTGGCACGACAAGATCATTGGAAACCGTAGACTTTGACCATCGGGTGTGCAAAGTCGGCGTGGCCCGTCAAGAGCTCGCACGCTTCGCAGAGCCGGACACTTGGGCAGTGCGTGCACTGGTACAAAATGCCCACCACCGGTCGCTGGCACGCCGAGCACGACACGTTGTGCCGGCACGCCTCGCGGTTCTGCACGACGTAGTTCCGAGGGCCGTACGTTGCCGTGGCCTTGGTCAGCCGCAGCAGCGGGTGCGTCGCCGGGTGCGGAAACGCCAAGCTATTGACGCAACTCGCGCACGCATCGAAGTTGGGACAACACAAGCACTTAAACCGCTCTGGCGTCTTGATGTCTTGGCGGCACACGTCGCAGAAGACGCCCTCGTGCGGATTCACGGGCGGGGGAAACGAAAAGGCCGGCGCGGGCAACGGACCAGATGCTCCCGTGGGCGGCGGGGCAAAGGGGCCGGCGGGCGTCCCGAGCGTCGACGGCGTGACAAGTGAGCCCCACCAAGACGCGTTGGTCTTGACTTCGTCCATCTTGTTGGCGAGACCGTGGATGATCTCGGGTGACACAACGCCGTTGCTTGTCGCCTGGTAGAACTGGATGGTCACACGGATCGGGTATTGTGGGTCGCGGGCCATGGAGCTGGCGTTGGGCAGCCCTGGGAACGCGCCTTGGGCCTTGCCGAGACCCACCATGGCTGCTTCGACGTCGGGCTTTGCAGCAATGGCGCCGAACGCAACAGAGTCCGTTGCTGACATTGGGCAGCTAAATGCGGTAGTACCGGCTGATGAAGCACCAAACGCGCAAAAGCCGCTTGTGGACGAAAAGCTTTGACCACCAAAGGCAGTGGCACGCTTGACTAGTGGGATCTGAATGATCATGACGTAGTTGCGGGCCTCCTCGTTGGCGGTCATGGCGCCGGTCGTCGCAACGCCGCGGTTAGCTCGGTCGGCGGAGAGGCGCTGAGCGGTGAATGTGTGCTTGTAGCCGTGTTGGTTGCAATACAGGATCGAGTCGCGGCCACTGACAACTTGAGCACTAACCAAGCGAGAGTGAGTGAACAGAGTCCGGAGAGCATAAGACGTACCTGGTCCCCGTGTCGGTGCAGACTAAGAGCAGCACGGCGGGCGAGCCGGGCGTCGACTGGTAGTTGTGCAAGCCGACATGAAAGTCGGTCTTGCCGTGCGCCTCGTCGATGGGCAGAAAACACGCTTGCGTGCTCACGAGGGCCTGGTGGTCCCGCGCCGGCGCATACATGGAGCTGGTAATGGTCGTGTACTTTTGAATGTTGGCGAGGTATTCTTGCAGCGAAATCTTGGTCAAGCTCCTGCCAAAGGGCACCTGGGCCTCGTTGCCGACCGTGACAACGATCTTGTCGGTGGCGATAGACATGATCGGATCTAATGCAGAGAAACATGAGCGGATGAAAGGTGCCAAGTCATACCAGAGAAATTGGGCACGCGGAGAACGGGCATCCAAGTGTTGTCGACCACGAGCGTCATGTCTGATATGCATGGACCGAAGGAGCTGTTCTGGTTCCGCGCACAGTCGTCCCACGAGACAGTCATGATGTCGAGGCCGTTATCCTTGGCCCACTTCTTGGCCTGGCCGTCACGGGCGAGACCAGCCACACGAGCGGCAGCCGTCGACTTGGCAAAAGGCGACATTGTCGGTGGGTAGAAGGGATTAGGCGTGGTTGAGCTGGAGCCGAACATGGCAAATTGGGAAGTGAACATCGTGGCGGTGGACAACCCCGCACAGCAGTTTCTTCTGCAGCACTTTCTTCCGCAGGAATGATGGTCCTCGTTGAGGTTGCATTTGCTTTGAAATTTCACGGTACTTTTCACCAAATTACGAACGAAAAGACACAATTGACAACACATGTCCACAACGAGGATAACACCAAGAGTTCCTATCGATGAGGGTTGCCAACAGCGGGCGACGGCTTGGCGGCACACATCGTAGAAGACGCCCTCGTGCGGATTCACGGGCGGGGGAAACGAAAAGCTGTGACACAATGCAGGAGGATGCAGTGTGCTGCTCTTGTTTGCCTTGGTTCAATAACCACTTGGCATCGTCTCTGGCGCGTTCAGTGCTGCTGTACTTGAAGGAGATTGATCAAGCCTATCAATTGGCGCCACGAAAATACACAGCAAACACACCACGTCGCATCACCGAAGTCGAGTCGATGGAATCTATTTGTCCATTTGTGAATTTCGCGTTGATGACAACGAGCGCCGGCACTACTGGTCCGTACAGCCCCTTGTACCTGCAGCAGAAATATGGGACGCCATTCTCACCACAGACAGCGGCGGTCGCGGCCTTGGCTCGCGATGCCCAAGCCAAGGAATGGGCGCACTCCATCGGCCTCGACATCACCAACGTTTCGTGGGAGGACTGCGCTCGGTACTACAACTGCGCCTGGGGGCCGTGCATCTCAAACATGACACTTGTCGTGGAAGGCCAGTGGATGCCCGTGCTTCGCGCCCCCAACTTTGACGGTAACCTCGCGCCTTGCTCGCATGATTTCAGAGTTTGTCGTAGACCAGATTATGAAAATGGACACGGACAAGATCTTTGTGACCGTGGGCAACGAATCGCGCGACGAGGTGGCGCCGCTGCGGCGCATTTCACTGCAAGAGTACCTCGTCAACATCAAGGTGTACGCCGGCATTGACAACATGTACGCGCCGATGCAAGACCACGAGGCAGTTGTGGGCGTCGTGCTAAAGGTGCCATTTGATTGATATGCCGCGACTGGTAGGTTGCAACCCAAGCGTCCTTTTTGCCCCTCGACAACGCACCCGCGGGGTTTCACGTGGGTTTGCTCAACTACGCATCCAAGCCTGCGGACCCTGCTGTCCTTGTTCTCGTCTGCACGGACGCTGGGACTAGGCACGCGCCGCCTGACATTGCACTCTTCTCACGGCAAGCTCTAGCGCCCAAATTCTAAGCGAGCGGAACGCCATCCTGTACTGCAACGACCGCGGCACCAAGCGCACGTTCATGGCCGAGCGCCTCTCCGTGGACCGCGCCAACCGAGGTATGGCTACGACCGGCGCCATGACTGCCGACGAGGCTGCGCGCAACTACGTCATGATCGTCCAGATCCCTCTTCTGCAAAAACCCAAGCCACTGCACAAGTTTACCTACGGCACCGCGGACAAGTCTGCCCAATCCGCCAAGGTCGCACGGCATGCCGAAGCGTTCCGACCATGCCTGGACGGCTTTGTGGCTTCGTCCGGCAGTGGACAGCCGGACATGGAAGCAGCAATCGTCCTCCCCGGCCAGAGCCACGGCAGGTTCCCAAAGCTGAGCAAGTTCTCACGACTGACGCGAGATCCGCGATACCCCATTCGTGTGACCGTTCAGTTCTACCAGGCGACGAGCAACGGCGTGATGTCGCCCGAGATCATCCACGAGCTCGCCAACAAGATGGACGAAGTCAAGACCAACGCGTCTTGGTGGGGCTCACTCGTCACGCCATCGATGCTCGGGACGCCTGCCGGCCCCTTTGGCCCGCCGCCCGCACCGACGATTTCGTTTCCCCCGCCCGTGAATCCGCACGAGGGCGTCTTCTGTGATGTGTGCCACCAAGCCATCGCGACACCAGAGCGGTTTAAGTGCCTGTGCTGTCCCAATTTTAACGCGTGCGGGCGTTGCGTCGACAGCGCGTCGTTCTCGCACCCGGCGACGCACCCGCTGCTGCGGCTGACCAAGGCCACGGCAGCGTACGGCCCTCGGAACTACGTCGTACAGAACCGCGAGGCGTGCCGGCACAACGTGTCATGCTCGGCGTGCCAGCGACCGGTGGTGGGCATTTTGTACCAGTGCACGCACTGCCCACGCGTTCGGCTCTGCGAAGCGTGCGAGCTCTTGACGGGCCACGCCGACTTTGCACACCCGATGGTCAAAGTCTACGGCCTCCAGTGACCTCAGCCCGCCGTTGGCGGCCCGCATCGATAGTAGTAGACAACAGTTTGGGAAGGCCTCTCTCTTAGTTCTACATAATCTGCACTGCCCGTCTGACTTCTCTCTCGTCCCAGATCCTATCGTGCGCTGCTGCATCAGGCACATCACGATCGTGGCCTCCCTGGACCGACTTCTACCAAGCTTTGCAGTCCATCTTTGCGCTGTGCATCTTGGCTGAGGTGAGCACCTCCGCCACGGCTTTGGGCTTCAGTCGTCCTTGATGGCTCTGAGGCCCTTCATCCAGGCGCTGCCTTGGCGCGAGAGGTACAGCTATCGCGCAGTGCACTGACTGCCCAAGTGCCAGCGCCACTCAAGCGGACAAAAGGTGGCATATATACGGGTTATTGCTGAAAGGATTCGAGCAGGTCAGCGAGGCTGGCAACGACCTTGGCGGCATCCGGGCGCAACGCGGGGTCTGCCTGCATGCAGTGGTTCGCAAGGCGCCGAAGTTTCTCGGGGCAGTTGGCCGCAAACTTCGGGCGCAACTGGCCCACGGCCACGCGCTGTACGATGACGCGCTCGTCCAGGTTGACGTCTGCGTACGGCACGTCGTGCGTGTCAAGCTCCGAGAGCAGCACGCCGAACGAGTAGATGTCGGCCTTTTCGCTGTAGTCGTCGTTGAGCAGCACTTCGGGAGCAATCCAGCGGGCAGTACCGACGTTGGACGTCATCGTTTCCTGGTACGAGCGCAGGCGCGACTCACCAAAGTCGCAGATCTTGGCACCCTTCTGCGAGTCCACGAGAACGTTGCGTGCCTTGATGTCGCGGTGGATGAGCGGCGGGCTCTTGCCGTGGAGGTAGGCCAACCCTTGCGCCACGTGCAGCGCATACGTACCCTTCATCGAGCTCCAGTTAAACGTCGGCGACGGCTTCTTCTTGATGAGGATCTCGCGCAGGTCCCCGAGGTCCATGTACTCGAGCACGACGGCCACCTCTTGAACGAGGTCCGTCACAACGCCGATGAGCTGGATGATGTGCGGATGGCGCAGGGTGTACAGCAGGTTGGCCTCGGCGACGAGGTTGCTCAAAGCGTCTTGCCGGTCCACGTCGGGCGCCGACGGCACCATCTTCTTGACAGCCACGATGTCGCCGGCATAGCTCGCAAGCCACACAACACCCTTAGCGCCCTTGCCGAGCGTGCGCGTGTACACCATTTCCGCGTCGTCTAGTACGACAATCGCCGGGTTGAGCGCCGACCCGAGCGCCATCGTCGGCTTGGCCTTGCCGTCAGGGTTGCTCCGCGTCTGAAGCAGCAGGTCCTTGTACACGGGCGACGGGTTGGTGCCCGTGGCCGTGCGTGGTCGGGCCAACGTGCTGCCGCGCGACTTGCTCGGGTTCGAGAGCGACGACCCACGGGGCTCGATTTCGGTGGTGCGCCGACGGCTGCCGGGCAGCGGGTACGCCGGCTCGAACTCGGTGAAGTTGGTTGCCGGCGCCATGGCCTCAGCGGATGCTTGCCGCCGCCGGTACCAGATAAAGCCACCGATGGCCGCGATGAGGATCACGACGCCGACCGCGATGCCCACGATGAGCCCCGTCGACGAAGAGGAAGAGGAAGCCGCGCCTTGCACGCAGATGCTGAAGCCCGTGGAGCCGATGCTCTGGGCGGCCGACGATGGCGGGCACGAAGTTGTGACCGACGGCAAGTACAGTACTTTGAGGTTTGAGAGGTACGCAAACTGGTCCGAGGTCACCGCCTTTGTGATCGGGTTCCCCTCGAGCTTCCTACAAGTTCCGGCGTAAGCGCGACGATGCTGCATGCCGTACAAGTGGGAAAGGCTATTCATGGCGTAGATGGTAGTGGGGATGCTGGAGAGCTTGTTGTACGATAGATCCCTGGTCATGCAGTGTGAGTAGGTGCAGAAGCAAGGATCGCGTACAGGTATTGCATGGATGGGATATCGAGTTCGAAGGCGGTGAGCTCGTTTCTGCTCATGACCCTAGCAGGAAGCGTGAGGGCAGGGCCTCAGGAAGGGACCGACAAGTTCTTAAGCTTCTGCAATTTGGTGTACGAGCTCGAGCCCACAACAGGAAAGGTGTTGATCGAGTTGTTTGCGAGATTGAGGGTGCTTAGCGACGGCGTGTACACAAAGTCGGGGATGCTGGTGAGGCTGCAGCTGCTGACGACCATTTCGCTCACGGTGGTTGGCACGGCCGGGGGATCATTCAGATTGAGACCGATCAAGCTCCTACAGAAGGCGTCGTCCATGTCCGCAGACGCAAGGGAACGTACAGAGATGTGATTTTGCTATCGCCGATGAATGTTGGAAAGATTTTAATGGTCTTGGGGGTGCTTGACGACATCGGACTGAGGCCGCCCGAGAGAGTGACCTCCCTACCCGCCAACGATTGAGCCATCGACAGAACACGAGCTTCGTACGTGATGGTGCTTGGAACGGTGTAATTCGTGATGATCGAGAGCGGCCCGAAGCCGCCGTCGTCTGCGCTCGTCGGATGCGTCTTGTACGTAAAACTCCACGTTGTGCCGCTCGAGATAGCTGATGGGAAGCATTGGTACGGGCAGCCGTTCTTACTCTTGCCGCAGGTGCCGCCCTTGACGGCCTCGCACGGTGTCGAGTACGTCATGCACGGCACGCCGGCCGCGCACTCGGAGCACGCCGTCAGGTAGTTCTCCTGGTCTTGCGGGCAGGCCATTGCGGCGAAACAAAAAATGATTTTTTGTCACAGGACGTGCGGACTTGCGTTTCGTATGCACGATCAGGTTGAATTAAAATTATGCAAATAAATAAATAAAATATCGAAAAATATATTTGTCACCGCGCCGACGATGCGTCGGGGGCGATGTCCGCGATGACCGCCACCGCCGGGGAACACACGTCGGCCCGTTGCTTGGGCGCTTGGCGCCATGGTTCCAGTGAATCTGTCTCTCGTCGGCGCGTGGGACATCTCCTGCGCTGAATTTGCGGGTTGTAGCTCCCACAATCCTTGAGCTTGGTCTGATATCCCACCGGGCACATTTTGACTGCGAGCTCCGAGTGCACAGGCCCTTGGACACAACTTGGACACAAGCCTGGACCAAGGAGCATCCCACTTGCGCCTTTGCATGTACAGCGATGGTTATGCAGGTGCGCGGCTCGGAGCCCCCGGCCTCCAGGTTTCGATGCTCGCACTGGATTTTTGGGTCGCCCGTTTTAGCAAAGGTGATCTTGCGCGCGCTCGTAGTTCATTAAAAGTGGTCTTGTAGGAGCCCCTCAAACTTACTAATAGTTTACTTTAGTGTAACGCCGAGATTACGTCTGGAAAAGCCAGTGACCGAGGTGTGTACGACACGACCACTTTGACAGCATCATTCGCCACGTGAGATTCCAGGTGAGATTTGTTTCCCACCATATCTTCTAATGTAAAATTATTTTTCACAAATAACACGACGTGGGATTCACAATAAATACTGACAGAAAACGTTCAGAACCAGCGGTGGAACATGGTCCGCCATCGGCCCGGCTCCTTGGGCTCTTTCTTCTTGGCCTCTTTGGACTTCTTGGCCTTCTTGGGCTTGCCGCGGTGGCTCGGTGGCGGCGGTGGCGGCACGATAGGCCCGTCCATGGCGTCAAGATAGGCGCGGACTTGAGCGAGGGTAGCGCGCTTGGTCGGGTTCACGAGCAGCATGCACTGAAGTAAATCGAGGATCGAAGACGAAAAGAGGTGCTCCATCTCCCACATCTGCACGATGGCTTCGACGCCGTGGTCGTGCAGGATCTCGAAGCGCCGGTCGAGTCTACTCGGGATGTCCACGAGGGGCACGCCCGAGATCATGATGAACAGCATCATGCCGAGACTCCACACATCCACTTGTGCAGGATCGTACGGGCCGCCAGCATGAACTTCCGGCGCCATGTAATTGAGCTTTCCCACATACTCGCTGGCGACGTTGGCGATGGGCACTGCGAGGCCAAAGTCGCAGATCTTGCACACGTTGTCTTTGTCCAGGAGGACGTTCTCAAGGGAGAGGTCGCGGTGCGCATAGCCGACCTTGTGCAAGTGCAGGACACCCGATACGATCTGGCGGAAGTAATGCAACGCTCGCACCTCCGAGAAGCGCGAGTTCTTGGTGTGCTTGAGAGCGTCAAAGAGCTCCCCATTGGGACAGTATTCGAAGACAAAGTGCTGAAAGCCGTCGACCTCAAACGCATCCTCCATAGCCACAATGTTGCGGTGTCGTAGCCGCTTCAGCGCAAGATTGACATTCTTCTCGGCCTCAATCTCGGCGCGGACGAGCGCATACTCGTCTTCCGCCTCGTCGTCCATGGACGGGCGGGTCCCCGTCGACGACAGGCTCATGCGCTTGACAGCTGTGTGGCTGCCAGTCTCGGTGCGGCACAACAGCACTTGGCCGTACAAGGCGCGGGCGATGACGCCTTCGACGTTGTAGTTCTTCATGGGAAATCGCGCACTGCCGCTCCAGCTGCATCCTGCACGGAGTGCTACTCTCGCCATCTGATGCTCGGATTGCCACCGTGGGACGGCACCCAGCCCGCTGACCTCATCCGATCTCGGCTTCTTGCGGCGCTTTCGTCATCAGTGCCGCCGCCGTCCACGCACGCCTTGCGACGAATTCTCGAGCCGCGACACGCCTGGTGCCGCCCAGTCCGCTCATCCTTGGGGCTACTGCCGTGCATGCAAGCTTGCATTCCGCCGCCAACCTTCCATTCGCGACTGATTCGATTTCAGCTCAGGCCGGATCGAGCATGCTCATGCCGCGATCTGCTGGCCACAAACACCCATGGCGGCAGCGTGGGTGGCAGACGCCGGGGAGATCTGGAGATCTGGCGTGATGGCCGGACATGGTGCTAAGTGCCAAGTGCAAAGGCCACGTCCTCCATCCCCAAGTGAACGTGGACGGCCAGAGCGGGCGCGTGCGGGGTTGAAGAAGCCTGATGCCGCCTGTCGTGCGAAGGCCATCTGCCGCGAGCGATGACAGACAGTTTCCAGATATTTGTCCAACGTCCATGCCGATTCTGACACTAAATTCGGCATTTCGCTGCCGCGGCAAAACAGAATCGGGGCGGCATCTGGGCGGCAGCCGCGTCATGCGTGCGTAGCAGCACGACAGATCGCTGGCAACGCCCATGGAAGATCATGAGCGCGGGCCCGCAATCGAGTGCGGGGCGAGAGACACAAAGCTGCCGGACGTTGAAGCTCTGCTGCCCGCGATGATGGGCCATGCGCCAGCGCGGTCGACAGGTTGAAACCATGGTCTTTTCGGGTTGTACATGTTGCTCGTCGGGATCAGGTCAACCGTGTGATGGCGCCGTCCTCGTCTGTCAAGAGACCCTAAGGTACAGGAGCAAGTGGAGCCTTGCCGGCGAGATGCGAACTTGTGACGAAGCTCGGCCCCGACAGGGCAGTGTGCATGCGCCCAAAAGCCATACGACGCAGCGCCATTCACATGCAGCGAGGCGTATCCCCGTCGCTTATGGCAGCAGCTGCATCGGCGCTGCTGTTCGGAATGCCAATGCCAGGAGGAGGGATCCCAGGGATGGGACGCGCAATTCCTCGTGACCGTAGTACTCTGAAGCTTCTCACCTGCCCGCAGGTGCGTTGGCTTCGCGGTGAGTCTGCCTGAGAATCCTTCAACTTGGTGACCGCCGTGCATGGGGCCACCGAAACCTTTGGACTTCGCCCAGCGAAGGACGGCGAATCGACTCGATCGCCGCATACTCGCGGACCGCGTGACTAAGAGCCGTGCCTTCTCGGCGGCCTGGTCGGTACCACTCCAGGCCTCGTTCCGTGCTGCGTCGATCGGCTTTGTGCAATAGTTCACTTAGCGCCCACCGGGTGGCAAAGCGATACTGTACATCGTCAGTTGCTAAGTAGGTTGCAGGTTGCGGGTCAACGAAAACGTGGGCTGCTTGACGCAAGCCGTGGTGGTTCTGGGCAGTAGCCCCGCCGCCTGAGGTGTGTGTGCTGAGCGTGGCTCTGGCGACAACTTCCAGTCGACGAGTAAGGTCCTGAAGACGATGCCGAAGCCGCCTGCTTGTTTGAAGTCAGGGAATAGCTGGTGATTGACGCTCGCAGATGCAATACGGCGGCGTCGGAAGATGCACAAACATTGGGCGCTACCGTCCATCCCGCATTGGGCATGGCTGCATTTGCGGTGGACTTGAGGCGGTTGTTCCCAGCTCCGACAGCGTGCAACACAGATGCGCTGGGTGGCGTTGGCCGTTGACTATAAATAGGCGGCGATCGAGACGCCGACGTCCGTCGCGTATTTTCCAATGGACGCTCTCGATCTCGCCGTGTCGCTCGACACCCAGTAGGTTGCGATCGCGGCGCCGTCGACTCATGTGCTCACTGTAGCGCAAGCTTGACGCCGCGAGGGTCCTCGCGACTGCACCGTCGATCACTCTCTAGCGCGGGGTCGGATTCGAGCTTGCTTGATGCCCCCACAAGCGCCGACAACATCCAGGCCTTCGTGCGCGTGCAACCAACGATTGACACCCGCCAGTGCGTGGAGGTCGACGTGGACCACAACTGCATCACGGTTGCCAAGTGCGCAGCCGACGCCAAAACATTCGCCGTCGATGGCGTCCTCCCAGCGACCGCAACGCAGGCCGATGTGTACGACGCCGTTGGCGCCGCCTTCATACAGCACGCCCTCGCTGGCTTCAACGGCTGCCTCTTCGCGTATGGCCAGACGGGCTCAGGCAAGACGCACACGATGGAGGTCAGTGTTCAGCTCCGCCGCACCTCACTGGACTTAGGGCGACGCCACAACGGGCAACGGGCGTGGCGTCGTGCCGCGGTTGCTGGAGGCGCTTTTCGAGCAACTCGCAGCCGAGCCCGGCACCTACGAGTGCCGGTGCTCGTTCCTTGAAATCTACAACGAAAAGGTGTACGACCTCCTCGACGACGCCACCGCGGACGCCAAGCCTGTTCGCGAAGACAGCAGCCGCGGTGTCTTCGTGCAAGACCTGCTGGAAGTGCCAATCGCCAGCGCACACAATGCGCTGCAGCTACTGGCGCTCGGCAGCCGCAACCGCACAGTGGGCAGCACCGCTATGAATCGCGAGAGCTCACGATCACACTCGGTGCTCACGCTTAAGCTCTCCCGCACGCGCTCCTGTGACGGGCTTACAGCGACGATCAAGTCGACGCTGCATCTCGTGGACCTCGCCGGCTCGGAGAAGCAAGCTCACACAGGAGCCACGGGCGCGCGCCTCAAAGAGGTAGCGGCGGGGCGCCGTCGATGGCTGACGCTCCTTAGGCATCGCAAATCAATAAGTCGCTCTCGGTGCTCGGCAATGTCATCACGGCGCTGGTGGACGTCTCCAGCGGCCATCGGCGCCATGTGCATTACCGTGATTCAAAGCTCACGTTCCTCCTTCGCGATGCCCTCGGCGGCAACTCCAAGACGACGGTGGTGGCGACCATTTCGGCGCAGGAGCGCTGGTGCCATGAGACGCTTTCCACACTGCAGTTCGTACAGCGCGCCAAGTGGATCAAGAACCACGCAAAGAAGTACGAAGACGACACCGCTGTGATCGCACGCCTCGAGAGAGAAGTCGCGGAGCTTCGTTGCCAGCTCCAAAGCAGCGAGCCCGAGGGCGAGGCTGCCGATTACGAAGAGACCATCGCGGCCCTCAAAGTCAAGCTCGCCACCGCTGCGTCGGCCGACGTCGCGGGCTACGAGCGCACGATCAGTAAACTTCGGGAGGAACTTGCGACCAAGCAAGCTACCATCATCGCCCAAGACAAGGAGATCTATAGCATCAAGGTACGCGTGTCGTCGCTGCCCGTGGCTCAGCCAGACTAGGACACACTGGGGAAGATTGTCAAGGACACCGAGATCATTTTGGACGAGCGAAATACCCTGTTAGCCAAAGCCGCGGCCTTCGAGAACCAGAATCGCGCGTCGGAAACGGCGACGGCCAAGGCGAACCGCGCGCTGCGGGAGGCGCAAGAGGAGCTCGACGCCAAGGAGAAGGCGGTGACGGTGCTCCAAGCGCTCGTCGCTGATCTGCAGATGCAGCTTCACGCCAAGGCCAAGCCCAAGCGACTGAGCCTTCGGCGGCTTTTCTCTACCTCTCGGAAGCTCGCCAAGTAGTCGTTCCGTGCCCTCGAAGCCTTCAGTCGTCGTGAAGTGTGATGAAGATGCACAGGAGGAGAGAGAATAGAAATGTTAGCAGACTCTTACGGGTATGGCGGGGGGGCAGCGTCGGCGGAGACATCGCATCAGGTGGCAGCCGTGAAGGCGGCTGCTGTCGTACGGGCGCTCGCTGGATGCCAGAGCTGGCGGCTCGACCACAGCGCGGAGGATCCGCAGGGCAATCGCGTAGATGGCGCTCGTTGCGATGGTGACGAGAATGAGCATCAGCACCACATCGGTGTGTGGGCCGCGGGCAACAGGCATGGCTGAGAGCGACGTCGTCTGCGCCGCAGTACCCGGGCGGGAGGGTGGCCATTGGCTTGCGGGGCCTGATTACGAACGGGAGCAAGATTAAACCGACGAAAACTGCGGCGCCAGCTCTCGTAATCAGGTCGCGATATGACATGTCCTCTGTCCCACCGCCAGTTGATTCTTTGCCATCTGGCGGTGCGACTTTAGCTCCAAGGCAACATGACGAGCTGGGTTGATGTGATCAATGCTAGCGGGAACGGCTTATCATCGTCTCTTCCGACACGGGCGATGCACATTTCACGGCGTTCGTTTTGCGAGCCGGGTGCGCCGGGGCGTCGATCAGTCGGGCAGCGCGAATGACACTTGGACGTAAGTTTACGACCATGGGCAGTTTCCGTCTCGCATGGAGGATAGAACGTCATTGACATCAGTTGCAATCCGGCACACCAATTGTGTGACCTCATTTGAGCCCCAGTCGCGGGTCACAAGATACGTGGTGTCATTGATGGCCATAAGCGCATTGCGTGGAGTTCGGTGAGCTCCTGGAAAAACTTAAAAGATATTGCGCTGTGGCAATCAGTGGCCATGTATGCTTACGTTGGCATTTAGCCTGAGCGCCAAGGCGTGGTACACGGGCGGCTGTTTTGGACGGCAGCCTCCCCATCAGTTTACCAGCACGGGCGGTTGCAACCCTGGATTCATTATCCACCAAACAACCTACAACTACGCATGGCAAGAAGGTGAACAAGAACCAAGTAGGCTTAGAGCCAGCCGACGTGCGAACAAGACGATAACAAGAGGTTGCTGCGACGCTGCGCATACGTCTTGAGCCGCCAAATGTTCTCCTCGACGATGGCGTGGTCTGAGGAGCTTCAATGCCTTCCAGGATGCTGGTTCTTGGGGGTGAGTGGGCTTTTGCGAGGCCTTTTCGGTGTGTTGGCCGGCAAAGCGATATCAAGCACTCGATAGCATCAGGTCCGCCTGTAGAGCCCATTTGCCCCGGATGCTAATCATTGGCGCGGACTTGGCCGTCGTGCTCCGCTCATGTGCGCCGCTCAAAATGCAAAAACACACATCTTGGAACGAAGTGGCAATGTGAAGGCCGGTAAATTCGTGGCAAATGAGTCCATCGCAAGTGATGAACAACTTGAGAAAGGTTTCCCTGCCAGCGAAGGTAGCGCGTCGAAATTCACGGTATATGCAGACTCCATGGCAATAGCAGCGTTGTCGCGCATGAACACGACATCGACACCAAGAGCTTTCATAAGCCAACGCGCTGCAGCGCCAAGACCTGCGCTACATCAGATAGTAATGGCTCTATCTTGACGACCACCAGCTCGACGGCAGTGCGTTCCATCCAAAGCCGTTGCCACCGCGGGTAACAAAAGGAAGCTAGCGAGCGCATGTGAGAGGCTTGAAGTTAGCGAAAAAGTGAACTGCTCGCGTACAGCACTGCTTGGCGGGGCTTAATTGTGCAAGCTAACGGCGAAGGGTTTCGGCGAACTTGGTGCTGCATTCACCGATGAACGTGCGTCGACAGCACCGCACAGCCGAACAAGCTGTGCAACACACGACGAACGCTGCTAAACGACGCTGCACAAGAGACTCATCGACTTCACTCGGAATGGAGTGGCTTCCAGTCGGGCATTGACGTGCCAAGCCAGACCTCCGTGTGCCCTGGAGACGCATGGGAAACGGCCACCCGTTACGTGGCTGCAAAACTACGCTTCGATCTGGGGCCTCGGTATACATTTAGCAAGTAGTTTTGATGACCTGGACTTCGAACTAAGCCCCGACGGAACGAATGCGTGGCCCACTTATTGCATTTCGGCCATGGGCGAAGACGTGCCGGCGCCGCCGCCCTGCGCCGACATGCTTACGTCGCGATGGAAAACGAAGTGCGTGAGCATATGTTGCTACGTTGTGAGACCGTGATGCCCTCTGTGTAGCAAGCTTCTGTCGCCAAATCGCCTCAAGAAGACCGCAAGCTCAGCGATCTTAACCCGGGTAGTCCCGTCGCGAGAGCGAGTCCCCGCGCTAGCCAGCGAGATCGAGCGCAAGCTTGAGCGCCGAGCCGTCTTCGAGCCACCTGAACCGACCTCCATCGAGCTTCCAGTCGGCGGCGGCGAGAACATCCGCTGCATGGTCCGCGTGCGACCGATGCCCGAGTCCCCGATTAGCCGGCGGTGCATCGAACTCGATCTCCCGACGCAGTCCATCACGGTGGGCACTCACGCTAAGCTACCCAGCGACCACCGGCGGTTTGCTGTCGACGGCATCTTCCCCGAAGAATCGTCGCAAGAGTACGTGTTCACCAAAGTGGGTCTTCCTGTTGTGGAGGCCGTCCTCCAGGGCTACAACGGCTGCATATTTGCGTACGGGCAAACCGGATCAGGCAAAACGCACACGATGCAGGTACCCTGCGCCACGTACCGCTGATGCCACATCGCTGGTCAGGGCGACATGCACGGCGCCAACCGCGGCCTCATTCCTCGGCTTGTGGACGAACTCTTCGCCTCGCTCGCCGCGGCGCAGGTGCATGCGTTCGTCTGCTCGGCGAGGCCACGACCGGCTAGGTTGAGTTTACGTGCCACTGCTCCTTCCTCGAGATCTACAACGACAAGGTGTTCGATCTTCTGGACGCCGGCACCACGCAGCCCAAGGCCGTGCGCGAAGATGGCGGTGTCTTCGTCCAGGGGCTGATCGAGACGCCCGTGGCCGCGCCCCACGAAGCGCTTGCCCTGCTGCAGCTAGGTAGCAAGCGCCGCACAGTTGAGAGTACTGCCATGAACCGCGAGAGCTCCCGATCGCACTCGGTGTTCACTCTCAAGCTGCACCAGGTAGTCGCCGCTGGCGGCGTCTGCAACCGGCAATCGCTCGTGCACCTCGTCGACCTCGCGGGCTCCGAGAAGCAAAGTCACACTCGCGCCTTCGGCCTCCGACTCAAAGAAGTGGCGTGCTGTGATCGGCTGCCCTCCCACCGTCTGTGTAGGCGGCGCAGATCAACAAGTCGCTCTCGGTGCTCGGTAATGTCATCACAGCGCTTGTCGACGTCTCAAGCGGCCATCGGCGCCACGTTAACTACCGCGACTCGAAGCTCACGTTTCTCCTACGAGAGGCCCTCGGGGGCAACTCCAAAACGACGCTGGTGGCGACGATTGCGCCCGAGGAGGCCTGGAGTCACGAAACGCTGTCGACACTGCAGTTCGTGCAGCGGGCCAAAAGCGTCTGCACAGCCGCGACACCCAACGACGCACCGGCCGACTCCGTCGCAGATCTACAGCAGCGGCTCGCAGCCTCGGTGTCGGCGCTGGAGGCCCTCCGCGGCAGTAGTGCAGAGGCGCAAGCTGCCCTTGAAGCCCGCCTCGACGCCATCCACCGCGACCGGTGCCGCGCCATCGAGGACCTGGCGCGACTGCAAAAGCAATGCCGGGACCAAGACCAGCTACTCCAGCAAGCCACCGCCCGCGCAACCATGCTCATCCACGATACCAACTGCACCACCGGTAGCACCGGTACCACCGACAGCAGAACCACCGACGACTTCGAGGCCTCGGGGATAGCTGCAATGCGGGCTGAGCTCGAGCGCGCTGGCATGCAGCTGGTTGACTTGGACGGCCGCACTGCTGCGACCATCGAAGGCCTCCGCAACCAACTTGCGGCCGCCGAGGAGGCACATCGAGCCACCACTGCGCGACTGAATGAGGCAGAGACGCACCTCGATGCGCCGGAACCGCTGCCTCTCGTGCAGGTGCCGCCACAAGACGACGGGTGGCTGCTCTCGCTTGCGCGGGTACCTGCTCCACTTCTTCAACAAGCAACGGTTGCCCTAGAGCCCTCGACCGCGCCGCGCTAGCAGCCCTCGACGCACAGAAAGTGACGCCTCCGATGACCTCACCGCGGTGCGCCTCGTCGCGCTGCCGTCCCTTAGACGTCGTTGGCCGGTTAGGCCCCCGCCGAGATCGCCCAGCTCCGTGCCTCCAAAAAGTTCCTGCAGCACGCGCTGCAAGCGGCCCTCAGCGACAACGCCGCACTGCTCCAGCACGCGCGGTCGCTGCAGGTGGGCTGGCCTGAGCGATGCGGCTCTGAACGACACAGGCGGAGCGGGACGCGGCGACGGCGAGGCTGACGACGGCCGAGCGCGCACGGGTGCACGGTGAGGCGGAGGCGCAGGCCGCCCGTGCGACACCACCAACGCCGCTGCAAGGCTTCTCCAAGGTACCCGCCTCGCGAAAACGCCGGCGAGCGTGATGTAGATGAGCCTCGACGAGCAGGTCAAGGCGCTCGCGGCAGAGAAGGTCGCCCTTGCGACGCGCTTGAAAGCAGCGCAGGCCAAGGCCCTCGCGCTCGAGAGCGACCTCAAGCGCACCACGTACCGCAGTCCCCGACCCTGGCGCTGCTCACAATAGGTAGCGACGGTGCAACCGACAATCCGTGGCAGCACGTACGACCTCTCGATGCGACGAGGGCTACACGCCGTAACACAGGCGTATTCCCGGCTCGCACGCGACGTAGCATCAATCGCAGGGCAGCCGCTGCTCGAGCCGCTGTCGCTCGCTGACCCCACGCCAATCAACGCGCTGGTTGCCGCCCTCCGCTCGTCGCAGGCGACCCTGCAAAGTACGGTCACCGACCAGGTACGCTCTGGCACCCGCAACCCCCCGGCGCCTGTGGCGTAGATGCTCAGCGCCGAGCTGCTCGCGACCGAAGTCCGCTTGCTCAAGAGTCAACTCGCGCTACGCGAAGAGTAGCTTAGCATTAAAACCACGCAACGAGGTCGCGGCGATCGATGCCGCCGCTTTGAAAGTCGGCGCGAATGCGAGCGAGTAACGCGGCGGGCGTCGCGGGAACGGCGCCGTCGGTGTCTTTCATGGCGAAGTTGGCCAGCATCTGCGCCGTCGCGGCCGCGATCGTGGCCATCTCGCGGTCGAAGCTCTTCAGGTACGCTGCAAAGGCGGGCGTGGCGGCGTGCGACTGCTCCAGCGACGCTCGCCACTCGTCGGCGTAGAAGAGCTTGGCCAAGTGCGCCCGGAACGGGCTCGCGCAGAGTTTGGCCATCATGCGCACGTAAGCGTCTCCGGACGTCGATGCCACGGGCGGCGGCGCGCGGTTGAGGCTCGCGTCGCGGTACATCCACGTCGTCAAGCAGAACCTACCGCTGTGGATGAGCCAGGCAGGCGCGGGAGGCGCACCGAGGCTTGGCCGACGGCAGGACGCGGTGCAGCATGCGCTGGGAAGAGAAGAGAACGAGGCGGCCTGACGTCGGCGCGATGATCGTCGGCGCGTACGGGAAAGGATACATGACGATCTCGCCGCCGTCGCCGGGCTGCCACACCTCGTTGAGGTAGAGCACGGCCGTGAGGCACTTGCCGTCGTCGCCGTACGTGTCGAAGTGCATGGGAAAGCAGCCGCCACCGCCTTGGTTGTACTGGACCTAGCCGCGACGGTGGCATGCACAGGGATGTGGAAAGGTACCTTGATCATGTGGCGGTCGGCGCGCAACGTCGGGAGGGCGTCATTGAGGGCCGTCCGCAGCGCCGCATTCTCGAACCAGCGCTGCAGATGACCGTACTGCGCCTCGACGGTGAGCAGCTCCGTCTCGTAGATTCGTGTCTTCTCGAGCAGAAGCGGCGCCGCCTCGCCCTTGGCGTACACGTGCGTCGCGTTCGGGTACAGCCGGTCAGCGGTGTGCAGGGCCGCAATTTCGTCACGGAGCGCGTGCGCGAGCGCCGGCGGGACAGCGTCGTCGACGACGTAGAAGCCCTGCGCGCGCAGCGCCGCCCCTGCCGCCGGCAACCGCGCTGTTACCGCTCGCAACTGCGCGTCGACCGCGGCCGCCGCCGTGAACCTCCGTGTGGTTTGCCGCAGCAACATGCCTCTGCGCGCTGATTGGCTGGCGACGGTTTCATTTCGACGAGCGGCCCAATGACGCCGACGCCGCTGCTACCGCCGCCGTTGCAACGGGAAGCCCGCGAGGGATGAAAGACCAGGAGGAAGATGCAATGAAGTGCGTAGTATGGTACAGAACTAAGAAATGGACCTAGAGCGCGTAGAGCTGGCTCGCGCAGGATGGGAGGCGGCGCTTATAGAAAAGCACGTAGGCGGCGTTGGACACGACTTTCCCAGGTGGGAGTTCGCCGACGACCTCGTCGTCGCAGCAGAGCCACGTGTGCGGCACGGGTACGACGGCGTCGGTGGTGGGGACGTCGATCTCGAAGCGACTGTACGTCGTGTAGTGGCCTTCGCTCAGCCCGCCCGTGTGATTCGCGACGGCGACCAGATCGTAGAGGCACTCGTTTGGGTCGGCAGGGGGCGAGCCCATGTACGGACTGATGTCGAGACCCTCGAGCGGAAATGTCACCAGCTCTGTCACCTTGTGGTGCTGGACGCTCGAGTAGTGGAAGCGCTTTAAGTGCAGCATCAGCACGTCTGGAGCCCGCGCCACGTTTGACGAGCGTGCGCCGCCGCTTGTCGTTGCGCAGCGCTCACACGCCCACCCGTCACCCATGCGCTCCTGCGCCAAGAACGTGTCCAAGCACATCTCTAGCGTCAGTGACGGCGTGGCGGCCTCTGGTGGTACGAGCGACCAGTCGGCGATGTACGTCGGCGGCGCGGTCGTCCACTCGACGACCACCACCTCTGGTGGCCGCACAAAGCGCAGAAAGGGCTCATCGCTGCTTGGTAGCGCGCAGGCGCGGCCTGGATTGCTCAAAGCCATGGCTGCAAGCCGGTAGGGTGACCCAGGCGCGATCGCTCGCTCCAAGTGAGCGGCCACCAGCGCGTGCAGCTCGGCCGTCGATCGCTCTGAGCCCAGCGAGAGCACAAATGGGACGCCGACGAGGATACCTTCGTGTCGGTGGACGACCTGCAGATCCACGATGCCTTCCTTGGTGCGCGGTTTGACGCTCGCGTACCAGGCTTTTTGAGGTAGCGTCAGAACCTCTCCGGTTGTCTGCAACTCGACACAGAAGCTGTCGACGTCGACGGTTGTCACGGCGCCGGGCTCGTTGGGGCCAGCCGCCCGAGCGACGGCCACAGACAGGCCACGGGCGAGCGGCAGGCGGGCAAGGCGCTCGAAGCAATACAAGGCGGCGCCCTCGACGTCGCACACCAAGAGGTCGGGGCTCAGCACGCGCACGAACCGGTGGTGCTGCACATGCACGAGGCGCAAGGCTTCGGCGGCGACGCCGATCTGGTCGCCGATGGCCGCGACGACGGCTTCAAGGCGGCCTTCGTTTGTCGGCATCGCCACATCGCAAACCCGTGGGGCCGCGCCCTGCGGAAACACCAGGACGCGCAGGTTGCAGCGGTGCACCATTGGGATCGGTAGGCTGAAGAACAGGAACGGATCGAAGGCTGTGGAGCGGTGACCGCAGCCGTGGCACGCAGTTTGGCTCTGCAGCAGCCCGTGGAAGGTGTCGGTCACTATCGAGTGGTTGCCGCGGACGTGCGCAGCCCAGGCGGCGTCGCCTCCGGTGTCACTAGGCGGCAACGAGGCGAACCCGCTAGTCCGCTTGACGTCCTCGTGCAGCGCGTCCAGCAGCACCGCAATGTATTCATGTGCGTCTTGCTGATCGTAGCTATCGAACTGCGGACGCGACTTGGCAATGAGCTTGCGCAGGGCGGCCGGCGACACAGCCGTGGCTGCCATCGGCGGCGCCCAGAGCGCGGACACGACCTGCGCAAGGGCGGCGACCACCTTCCCCTTGGTGCCGAGGTCGTTGGCTTTGTTGACGTGGGCGGCAAACTGTTGCGAGAGCAAGTACGCCCGCAGCACTGGCGTCGCCGACAGGCACTGCAGTGCGCAGTTGAGAAAGCACGTGTTGCCGAGGTTAACAAGCCCCACAGCGCCGGGCAGTCCCGGGTTGAGCCGTGCAGCAGGCTTGGGCCATGGTGAGGCGTCGGAGCCGGCGTCCGCGCGGCTGTAGCGCGGCTGCAACTTGCTCGAGTCGTGGTGCATCCACTCGTTGTACATGGTGCTGTAGCCCACGAAGCTCACGAGCACCCGCGAGCCGTCGGAGCTCAGCCGGTGGATCACGGCGGGCCGCCACGTCTGTTCGCAGTCGTAGGCGTCGACAGCGTCCCCGACGCGCAGTGGCCGGAAGTCCCGCGCCGATCGCAGCCGGTCGCGCGGCCATGCCTCGCCCGCCCGCACCTCCAGCAGCAGGTCAGGAACTGCAACGTCGCCCGCCGTCAAGTCGGTGCCTACAAGGACCCATGCGCCACCGGCATCGCGGCACCATAGGCGCACGTCGGCCGGCTGCGCTAGCGCGTGGAGAGCGGCGAACGACGGCGCAAGGACGACGAGCGGCTGTGTGGGGTCGACGAAAGCGCGGCGGCACTGCGGGCTTGGACGGCCATCGGTCTCTGCGAGGTAGACCTCGAGGGCCGAGGCGACGGTGCCGTGGAAGCACGGAAGGGCCGGCCCCCCGCTGTAGTGCGTGCGCAGATACGTCCACGTGCCTGGTGCGACGAGAACGAAGTCGATGCCCTCAACGAGGGGCGCGCCGCGTTGGAGGGCGTCGGCAAGATGGCCGTTGTAGATGGATCCCGGGCGCACGCGGACGTCGTCGTCGTTGTCCTGGGTGCTGGGCGAGGCCGTAAAGCGCTGCCAGCTCAGCCACCAGTCCGTGACGACGGCGTACTGGAGGGCAGAGTGGGGCGCAAGCGCCGTCGCTGCGACCTCGTCGGCTGCGTTGGGGAAGATTGTGAATGGCTGTGTGAGGATGCGGAGGACGGACATGGGGAAGATGGCGGCGAATTGAGCGCGTGTCATGATCTCGGGTAGCATCTCGGCAGTCACATCGATGTTCGGGGCGAGTGTGGTCGCGGTATCGAGAAGCAAGCGCAACTCCTTGCGTGTGATGATCGCTTTCTTCTTAAGCTTGCCCCCGGGAAAGGAAGTAGAAGCGGTGAACCAGTCGAAAACGAAGCGGATCGGGTCTATTTCGATGAATTGGACGACCTGGTTGACTGTGACGGCGTCGAAGGGGTGGAAGAGACGCCAACATGCCATTGCATTTGCTTGCGGAATGCGCTTGAGCCCAGGAAAGAGCACAGTGAATGCTATGAGATCGAGCGGTCGTCGGGACGCTTCCTTGTGGCGCTGAAAGAGCCGAAAACCCGACTTAGTCGACTCCACGGCCTCGACGAACCTAGCATGCAGAAGTGCCACTGATACGCTTGACATGGCTGCCGACGGAAGTACGCTCACGAAGGTGTTTCGGTCTGCCTCGGAGCGGCGGTCGTCCGTTTCACTCGAGCCAACGGACGACCGGGCGTGTTTGATGGCGCCCGCGTTGTCAGGACTTGATGTATCCTTAACGCGCACGCTCCTCTGTGCAGGATTGTCCTCGGTCGGTTCCATGGGCATCGCGCGGTGCATGTTGTTGCTGGCCCCACGCTCTCTTCCACGACCGGCTCTCGCGCCGCTTCCGAGGACTCCCCGTCGAAAGATAAATGTGCGTTTGGGTGCGCGCACTTCAAGTTCGCGCTTGAAGTTCAGTTCTTTTTGTTCCACGGGTCCACTCTTGCAATGAGGGAATGTCCCATCACATTGGATGAGGGCAGGAACGTGCGGTGGGTGCGTCACTGCCGATCTTTGTCGCCCAAGTCGGGCGGGTCGGCGGAGCCGGCTGCATAGACGCCAGCGCGGTACCCATGCGACCCCCGCCGCGGCCATGCAGCCAGAATTCCAGTGCCGGCCACAAGAACGCGGGCGAAGGCCGCGCCTCCGGTTCGCGCACCCGCGCACGTGAAACCGTTGACGTGCGATTGTCGAGTATACAAATGCCGAATTAAAATTCCGCGCCTTTTTTAAATTGCACATACAAAAACCAAGACAAATCGCAGTTGCCGTAGACGTCAAGCGGCGTGCTGGGCGGCCACTCTTGTTTATTAATATGCCAAAGGTTTTATTCAGACAGGGTGTTTGTATCTAGCAGCATGAAAAGAAATTAATGTTTGCGTGGATTGTTTGGACGATTTTAATAGTGATTTTTGACCAGAGGATTGCCATTCTCGGATTTTCCATCAGCTCGACAGGATCAAGATGCTCCGATCGGTGCGCTCCAAGGTGTTCCAGCGGGCGACGACGCGGTGGACGCGCGGCTTCGCCTCGGGCTTCGATGAGATCCTTAACGCCGAGCGCGAGGGCATGGACTACGATGTGGTGCTTGTGGGTGCAGGCCCCGCGAGTCTGTCGGCGGCTATCCGCCTTAAGCAGCTCGGCCTCGAGAAGGGCACGGACCTCTCGGTGTGCGTCGTGGAGAAGGGCGCGGAGGTTGGCTCGCACATTGTCTCGGGTACGATTTTCGGCGATAAGGACTGAGTGGCTTATGGGGTATGATTTGATTAGGCAACGTCTTTGAGCCCCATGCGCTCAACGAGTTGATCCCGGACTGGAAGGAGAAGGGTGCACCTCTCGATACGCCTGTCACGAGCGACAGCTTCCTTATTATCTCGGAGACCAAGTCGATCAAGCTTCCCAACTTTCTCCTGCCTCCCCAAGTGGTATGACTGTCGACACCCGATGGTGATCTGATTGTATTAAAACGTAGCACAACGAGGGCAACTACGTGATCAGTCTGGGCAAGCTTACGCGCTGGCTTGGTGCTCAGGCTGAAGAGCTTGGTGTCGAGATCTACCCCGGCTTCTCCGCCGCGGAAGTCCTGTACCGCGAGGACGGCTCGGTGCGCGGTATCGCAACCCGTGACGTTGGCCTTGAGAAGGATGGCACGCCCAAGGAGACCTTTGCTCGCGGCATGGAGCTTCGCGGTCGCGTCACCCTCTTTGGTGAGGGTTGCCGTGGCTCGTGCAGTGAAGAAGTCATGAAGAAGTTCGACCTGCGGAAAGATGCCCAGCCGCAAACATACGGTCTCGGCATCAAGGAAGTGTGGCGCATTCCCAAGGAGAAGCACTCGGCCGGCCTCGTCCAGCACACGCTTGGCTGGCCTCTGCAGTCGACGGTCATGGACAAGACCTTTGGTGGCTCGTTCCTGTACCACATGGACGAAGACCTTGTTCAGATCGGCATGGTCGTTGGCCTCGACTACGAAAACCCGTACTTGAACCCGTACGAGGAGTTCCAGCGCTTCAAGACTCACCCGGCCGTCCGCTCGCACCTTGAGGGTGGCGAGTGCGTTGCCTACGGCGCCCGTGTCCTCAACGAAGGCGGCTACCACGCGATTCCCAAGCTTTCGTTCCCCGGTGGTGCTCTCATCGGCTGCTCGGCCGGCTTCCTCAACAGTATTAAGATCAAGGGTACGCACACGGCCATGAAGTCGGGCATGCTCGCCGCCGAGGCCGCGTACGACGTCCTCACTGCCAACGGCGCCGAACCGGTGGCGACGACGGGTGAGATCGACGCTGCCGAGCCTGCCGCCGATCTGTCGCGCTACGAGACCGACGTCGAGGGCTCGTGGATTGCGGAGGAGCTCAAGAAGGTGCGCAACTGCCACCAGGCGTTCCACTGGGGCACCCTCCCCGGCTTGATCTACTCGGGTCTCTCTGCATTCATTCTCAACGGCAAGGAGCCCTGGACGATCCCAACCACGACGGTGGATTCGGCCAAGACCAAGCCCGCAAAGGAGTGCACTCCGATTGAGTACCCTAAGCCCGACGGTGTCTTGACTTTTGACCTGCTCTCGAACCTCCAGCGCAGTGGCACCAACCACGCGGACCAGCCGGCCCACCTGCGCATCAAGCCCGAGCTCAAGGACGTGCCGGCCAACGAGTCGTTCCCGGTGTACGCGGCCCCGGAGCAGCGCTTCTGCCCTGCCAAGGTCTACGAGTACACGGATGGTTCGGAGGAGGGCGCCAACGGCAAGCCGCAGCTCGTTATCAACGCCCAAAACTGCATCCACTGCAAGTGCTGCTCGATCAAGATGCCCAAGGAGTACATCAACTGGACCGTGCCAGAGGGCGGTGGCGGCCCTGCCTACGAAGTGCTGTAAACCCCATGACGAAATAAACTCTTATACTCAAAATGGTGCCCGACAAACCCAGCACATCCTCAAAGAATTGGCCTGTTGACGCTGGAATTCTGATCCCATCACCGCCAAAGATCTCATGCAACGGTTGGCGTTGGCGTAGTCCAACACAGGCTTGATGCAAAGGTCCACCACTTGCATTCATCGACACCATTACGCTTGCAATTGTTGTCTTCAAGCAGTCACCTGGGAAGCGACGTGGAACCAACTACAAGTCGGCCTTGATTGCGCTCACCTTTGCAATGCTTGAGACCTCGTACGTGTGCGTCCAGCTTTGCGCGAAGACCACGACCTCGTACGTATCGAGGGTCTTATCACCGCAGTCGCAGTCTTCGCCCGCGTTTTCGGCCGAGTTCACGACGCAACCATTCACGTGGAACGTATACTTGGTGCCGGCAACTACCTGCGACGTGACGTCCAAGAAAGCGTCGGCGCAGATGCGCAGCTTGTTGTCTTCGTCGTAGT
The DNA here is from genome assembly GCA_002081595.1 of Achlya hypogyna. Taxonomy (NCBI): domain Eukaryota; phylum Oomycota; class Saprolegniomycetes; order Saprolegniales; family Achlyaceae; genus Achlya; species Achlya hypogyna. The sequence goes on along the minus strand of JNBR01001915.1, from coordinate 133,151 downwards.
TCTTGTCGTTGGAGACCGCATGGTAGTAGTCATGGCGGGCCGTGCGGCCAACGCGCTTCTTGGGGCCAGGAGCGCCCACCTGCGCATGGGCCAACGAGGCCACGCAGAGCAACAGGGCGAGCGTCGTACGGAGGAGCATCGGCTGCGGCGGGCGAATTCGGATCTGCTGACCTGATTCCGAATGCGATTGTGGAGGTTCCTCGCACCAGATATCAGATCTGAGGGGCAAAGCCAGCTTTCGAAGCGCCATCTGATTCCACGAGATCTTCCAGACCCAGTCCCAGACCCAGACCCAGATCCAGATCCCACACCAGGTGGAAACTCGCGAATGTTTGTCGTCGCGACAGCGGTGGGCCACACCTGCTAGTGACGGCTCTCACGAGGCTCCTTCGGCCAGTCGCCATGTGCCCGCCTTGGCAGCAGACAACAATGACAAGTAGTCTCAAGACAATGGCCTCGACGAGCCTCCCGTTCCTCTCTCGGATTCATAGCGCACTACCAAACACCGCTGGTGCGTTGTCTGATGCACTGTGTGTGCGTTGCCAAAGGCAGTGCACAGGCAGCGATCCATTCAATTGCTATTGATGGAGGGCTCACTGCTATTGTGCCTGTCGGCGCAAAACGTCAATAGACATGGAAGCTATCGAGGTGGGTTACTATAAGAACTGGTCTGGTCGTTGAGAGCCTCTTGGCGTTCTCTTGGTGACGTTGGTGTCAGTTGAACTCGCGGCGGGTGTACAAGACGAGGGCTGCGGACTGCTGGTAAACTGTTTCGGTGGCCACACTCGCGTCGATCTGGTGCCAGCCGCCAGCGCGGTCGATGACTATTGATTGCCACGGGAAGAATTGCGTCTCGAAGAGGATCATCTCGAGGCCGCGCACTGATGCCGCGTCGCGGACGATACGAGCTCCACGACAAGCGCTGGCGGCGTTGTCTCGACGCTACCATAAACGGGCGCCCAGAAGTCGGCGCGGCAGCTTCCACACGCCCACAGGTGCTCTGCGCGAAGGGACCTCGATGTCGCACTCGGCGAAGTTCGCGAAGCCATCGACAAGAAGGGGCAGGTGGTGGCGCGCGGCTTTGAGCGGGGAATGAACCAGACAGTGCGGACAGACGACGCCCCCACTCCACTCGCACCCAAAGAAGCGATTTGGTAAGCCCGTGGACTGAAGGGCCGCTGTGACTCGAAGGTAACACCGCGCAGCGTCTGTGGTGGCATTGTCGCCCAAGTGGTCGGCGTTGGCCGCCGAGTTGTACGCCCCGAGGGCACCGAGAAGGCCATCCAGAGTGACCGCAGCGCCGACTGTGTTCGTCGGATGGAGCACCTCGGCAAAGACTGGTGCGTGCACGAGACACTGCAGCCCAGCCGCCATGGATGACGTCCCACGCTTGTGCGCCAACGCGAGCGTCGCTCTCGCAGAAGCGTCGGACTCTATCCTACGCGATGATGGAGTCACGACGCTGCTGCCAGCAGCTACGAGCGGTACAACACCGACGGCAACCGCAGCCGCCGGGGGTGTTGGCATTGTTGGGACCGTCGTGGACTCAGTGGCACGGACGACTTGGTCGCGGAGCTCCGAGAGTGCTGTCTCGAGTGCAGCGATGGTCGCGTTGCGGCTCACAACCTGCTCTTCAAGCTCCGTCAATTGCGCCCGCTGCTTGTCAACGAGGGCAAAGAGCTCGACGTAGAGTTCGTCCGTCGTGCTGATCGACGTCTGGGTGGCGGTGTCGCAACCCGACGACGCGGTTGTCGTCGGCTCCTTCGCCAGCAAAGTGGCCGGTACCGTGACGGAGATGGTGGCGGACGCAGACTGCGTGGCGGAGGTTGGCGCCTTGACTGGTGCGGCACGCTTGATAGGTGCTCGCGACGTCGGCTGCTGTGTGTCGCCGATGCGAGACGAGGCCTTGGAGGCGGATGCCGGGGATGCGCGCGACGCGGCCGTGCCCTTGGCACGGGCCTTGGCTGCCAAGGCCGCTGTAGGAAGCAAGTACGAAGGCGTTGTCTTTGTGGTCGTCATGGTGGGAAAGCGAATGTGCGCTGACACAACCCACCATGCCAATGCAGCAAAAGATGGGCGGGTGCTCGCCCATCATTTTCTTCGATCGAGGGCCTCAGTCAGTAGCTACCTTCCTGCTGCGAGGCCTATACGCTCATTGTCAGCGCTTACCGATGCCTCGTCGTCTGTGCCCCGATGTCGCCTATTCAGTCACACCTCCACGAAGTTGTTTGAACTGGTGGCAGATAGGCTTTGCATGCTCAGTTGTGTTCCCTCCTCAGCTGTACAGAATCTTTCAATGCGTCTCTCGGTTGCCTTGTTTTGGTATGTGCCCATCGTCCTCGTTGCGCAGCATCGATATTGGTACACGATTGATGTCGGCCGACGATATTGGTGCGTCGACAGTGCAATGTCTATCATGAGAAAGGCGCCAACTTCGTCTGACGATGAACATGAGCGTGATTTCTACCCTCCCTTCGTCGCGCTGGGGTGGGACTTGATTTACCGCCGCCGCTTGGGATGCCGAGCGGGTAGAAAAAGACTTGCGACCAAGTAGAGAGCAGGGAGCGCTCAGCTGAGGAGCCGTGGGCTCCGCTTCGCCAGCGCAACTTGTTTGGCACACGGCCAAGCTTCCAAGCAGCGCATTGAACCTTTCCCTCTTTGTTGCCATGTCTGATTTCTGATTGGCATGAAAATTTAATTCTGATGGGCGTAAAATTTAATTTTGATTCGCATGAAAATACGATGGAAGACGTGCAACATTGCTCGATTGTTTTCTCTTTGAGTGACACGGCGACAACGACGATGGCCGATCGCATGTCCGCAGAGCTGACTGAGCACATCGCCCGCTTCGTGGGTCGACAGGGCGACTTAATTGCGTTCGTTGATGCACTGCCACCAGCGATGCTCACAGACGCTCTGGTCGCTTTCCGTGAGCTGCTCGAGTCGCTCTTCACAGGTGACATCCTTCCTTCGTCAATGGAAAATGGGTCACGTCTGCGCCTATGGCCGCAACTGAAGCTGCCGTATCCGATCACGGATCCGACACTCGTCAATTTGCTTCAGCGATGCATGAGTCTGTACTCGACTGTCCATACAGCATCTGTATCGTGGCAACAGCCATCCTCGACAACCATCGCTTGGGACACTGTGCTGGTAAATCCGCAGGAGGCTTTGGCGGTTCTCGGTACCTGGAGCCAGTACCTTGGGCATGTCTCTATTCGAATCAGCGACTCATCTGGCTGGGTATGGACCGATGCTGACGTGGCGGCACTTTGTGCGCTGCTCCCGACGCTTTTTCGACTTCGTTCCATTCGAATGACGTGGGATCATTCGGCTTTTCCCATTGCATCTGTCCTCGCAGCAATTGCGGCGTCGCCCGTCACGAACTTGTCGCTCTCTTGGCAAAGGGTAGATGCCGGTGACTGCTCAGTGGCCTTAGCTACCCTCTCGGCGTGGCTTCGCACCCGCCCGATAGCTTCATTTAAGCTGACCCTGGGAATGAACCCACCCAACGACGGCACGGCGTTAGCAGAGGCCCTTGCAGCCTCGGCCACGATCTCCACCATCGTGTTCTATGATGCGCATTTCAGCCCAGCTTTCTGCCGCGTGCCAGTGCCAGCCCAGCTCGAGTCGTTGCAGCTCCGAGCACAGACGCTGCGCGACGTCGAGACCATCACCGCCAACGTCAAGCACTCCAACCTCCGGCGGCTGGTCTTGGAAATAGCCTTCGGCCCCACGCGAAAGACATCGATTTCGAGATTCCTCGAGGTCTTGCCCTCGCTCACACGTCTGCGGACCTTTGAGCTAACGAATTGCGTACTGTACGACGCTTCACCTCTAGGTCGGTTGCTTCCGCAGCTCCAGCGCTTGCGGCTCTGGCGGGTGCATCTCTTCGACGACGGCGTCTTTGCGCTTGCTGACGCTCTGCCTGCATGCGGGCGGTTGGAAGCGCTTCAGCTCTCCGCGGTTGGTGGTTCGGAGCCCAGTGTGACGGCTCTTGTGCGCGCTTGTACTGCTTGCAGTGCGCTAACCGACCTCGAGCTCTCCCACGGCCACCTTGGCTCAGAAGGCGCCAGCGCTCTCGCTGCCATCGCTCCGCAGCTGGTATCACTGCAACTCCACAACAATCAAATTGGCGTCGAGGGTGCTCGGAGCCTCAGCGAGATTCTACCCCAAACGGCCCACATGGAGCAGCTGCGCCTCGAGTACAATCCGCTGAGCAAGACAGGCGTCTTGGTAATCGTGAGCGCTCTACTTCCTGCGACGTATCGCGCTGGCGTCATCTCGCTCCAAGGCACCGTATCAGGCGCCGAGGTCGGCGACTGTCAACATATCATCGACCAGCTCCGAGATCCGTTCTGGTGCGTCATTTAGATGGCACCTCGCCGTCTCATGCATGCGACAACGACAACATATCCTTGCGATGGGTACCTGCACTGCCTAAAGCCAACACGATGGTTCGTGCGTTGCGGATTTGCCGCTGCTCGTTCGACGAGAGCTCCCCGGGTTCCTCTAAAGCAAATACCACAGACGCATCGACACACTTGGTTGAACCCTTCACTGTGGCCTGGCAACGCGATGCCATGGAGCCACGCTTCCAGCGAAGCCTAGCCACAGGCGCGCGGGGCTTTTGTGCGCTGTAGGGCGTTGTCTCCAAAGTCATGAGCGGCTACATTGTGCCTGCGTCAAACGAAGAATCGGGAGGCGTTTCAATGCTATTCATAGTGTCATCTCGATGCGGGTGGGAGGCGTCTTGGCGTGGATCGGCGTGGCCTACGCGGCCACATGCTGCCCCAACTCGTGCTCTGGCAAAGGCAAGTGCAACGTTGCCGGCAACGGTTGCGTCTGCAGCTGCTACGCCGGGTACGCTGGCGCAGATTGCTCACAACGTACGACACTCCTCCGTGCACTCTATCTTCCTACCGTAGGCACATGCCCTATGGGCAAATCGTGGGCAAGCCTCGCGGTTGCCAACGACGTAGCGCACGTGCGCGGGCCCTGTGCGAACCGTGGGACCTGCGATTCGACCACGGGCCTCTGCACTTGCGACGCTGGTTTCACAGGCGCTGCTTGCGATCGAAGTACGCCTCGCAGCGCATACGGGCTTCTCAACCCCGTGTAGTGGCCTGCCCCTTAGCCTGCAGCGGCAACGGCGAGTGCCGCAGTATGAAGTACTACGCGAGCTCCAAGGACCCCGGGTTGCCGCCGCCAGTCGTGTACAACAGCGTCTGGGACAGTGATATGATTTACGGCTGCATGTGCCTCGACGGGCGCACCGGCGCGGATTGCTCCCAAAGTAGCCCCACAGGTTTCCACGGTGCGCTCACAACTGCCGATTAGCCAAGTGCCCGACAGGGGACGACCCGCTCACGGGGTTCGCCGGCGACACGATCTTTGGGCAGCAGCTCAACGAGAAACAGAGTCTTACGTGCGCTGCGACGGTGCCGCCTGCGCCAATGCAACGCCATTGAGGTGCCATAGGCCGGGACATTCACGCTGTCGTTCAAGGGCGCGACTACCGTACCGATCAGCTGGAACGATGAAGTCGCGGCGCTCACCGCCAAGCTCAACGTCCGCCCTTATGCTCGTTGTCGGCGACTCACCTTCTGCAGGCGCTACCGACAATCACGCAAGTGGTCGTGACCTACTCGAGCGCAGCCACAATAGCGTGTCCGCCGACGGGGAACGTCATGACCGTTGAGTTCGTCCAGGACTTTGGCGCGTACGCCGGGATCGGCTCGTTGCGGCTTCATGGCCCCGTAGGCAGCCGCTGCTCGTGGGCAACCGAGCGCGGCTCGAGTACAACGCGGTGGGCGGTGCGGTGCAGCTCTCGGTCGCGATGCTGCAGCTCGGCACGAAAGAGAACGCGCCGTGCTCCAACCGCGGCACCTGCGACCCCACGAGCGTACGATCACCACCTTCGTCGGCGCCACCCACGCCACTTAGGGCATCTGTACGTGCTACGCCGGGTTCCAGACGAGCGACGGCAACGGCAACCTCGGCCAGCGCGGCGACTGCGGGTCAGCGATGGGCTCCATCACGGCCTGCCCGGTGGGTGGCGAGGAAGTGCGCGGGTGTGATTGGAGGCGCAGGGTACGGTCGCGTGCAGCGGTCACGGCTACTGCACCGGCGGGCCGCAGTTCGCATGCATTTGCTTTGCGGGCTGGACGTCGGGCGACTGCTCCATTCGCACCTGCCCTCAAGGGCCGTCGTGGTTCGACATCCCCACCGCCGACAACGACGCACATCACTACGCGCCGTGCTCCAACGCCGGCATCTGCAACACGGCGACCGGCGTCTGCATCTGTTCCACGGGCTTCGAAGGCGCCGCTTGTCAACGCCGTGCGTATCGTTGGCACGGCTCGGGCTGCCTGACGTCAGCGTAGTGTCTTGCCCGACGACGACGTCGGCGCCGTGCTCGGGCCACGGCCAATGCCTCACGGAAGGCCGCCTCACGCTGCTGTCGTCGACGTGGAACGGGGCACCGACGCCGTACACCTACGGCACCGTTCCCAACAACCCACTCGTGCGTCCAAATACCTTGGCTCGCTGTCATCGCCCTGTAGACATGGGACTACAACAAGATCCAGGGCTGCTTCTGCGACACTGGGTTCACAGGCCACGACTGTGCACGTCGTAGGCTCTGCCACCGGTGCCACCGACGATGACGTGGATTCCGTAGGCGCCTGCGCCGTCGGCGACAACCCACGCACGACTGGCCAAACGAACGAGATGCAGGTGGTCGTCTGCACTGCCACTGTGGCTTCGACGTTCCAGCTGAGCTTCCGCGGCAAAACGTCGGCGCCGATCGCCACGACCGCGTCGGCGGCGGTCGTCAAGGCGACGCTGCAGCAGGTGGCGACGATTGGGGATGTCAACGTCGTCTTCACGAGCGGAGCCACGATGTGCACCGCGGGCGGCACAAACCTGGCGCAGGTATACTTTCTGACGACATCGGGGGACTTGCCACCGATGACACCCGTGGGCATCGACCCGGCAGCGATTCCGTCGCTGGTCGTGGCCACGGACGGCGCGCGCGGCTCCATCCGCGGTACGACCGAGAGTGTGCCGTGCTCGGGCGGGTACGCAGTAGCGGTGCAGGACGACGGCGCGAGTGTCGTAGGGGCATTTGCAACCATCTCACAGGCTTTTGCTCGTGTTTCACTGACATGGCCGAGAGCAACAGCCGCGGCCAAGCCGGTGTCAACGAAGAGTGCGGCTACATTCAGTTGTATCAATCCCAGTGACCTGCATTCTTGTGCAACCTGCCTGAGAAAGCGTCGGAGCCACAGGGAATGTTGGATGCCACTGGACAAAGATCGCGCGTTACACGGCGCGACTGCAGACGGGGATGGCTTCCGCGCGAGCTTTGGAGGAGGACCGTCGGCAGCGCGACGCGGCCGCGATGGCAGCGCTGGACGCATGGGCTGCCCGGCGCGTGCTGCCCACGGACGTCCCTTCGGACCACTTGCTGGCGCTGCGAGTACAAGGAGCGTGGCGAAGGTACTTGGCCCGCAAGGCATACTTTGAGCGGCTGTGGACCCGGTTCGAGGCCGAGGAGGCTGCTCGAATTGCCGCGACGCGCCGACAAGTCGAAGACACGAGCCTTCTGCTCGCCAGGTACACAACAGTAAGTGGCGTCAGCCCACGTGTGCGCTAGTTTGGACCTGCAACAACGCCTCACGGACGAGATGTACCTGGCGAAGGTCCGCCAGAACCAGCGCCATCGGTACGACTCGTCAGGATCTGGGCCTTAACACAGCGATAGAATGGCTTACAGCATTCAACGAACGTACAGAGCGCATTCCCGGCGCAAACTACAGCGGGCGGCCACCGCACCAGTCGGCGTGGGCATCAGTGGCTATCACAGCAAAGACCGACTCAAACGGGCGACCCTCAGCCACATAAAATCTAGCGAAACCTCCTCCGCGAGCGGTGGGCAATTGAACTCGAAGTCGTGAGCGCTGTGACAGGCCATTCGATGTGTCCAGGGCTGGGGTCAAACATCGCTGCTGCATGGGCCCGGCCGCGGCAAAGGGAAACATGGGCACATGCACGGAGAGAGGCGCATCGCTGGAGCCTTGGAGCGCATAGGGTGAGGGGATAACGGGGTCGCTCGCGAGGACAAGTCGTTGTTCGAAGCCGCCACGTCATGGCAGGGTACACGCACAAGCGGGAAGAGATGACATGTATTGTGTCCAGCGAGGCGCGAGGACGATGGCGACGGCCAAGACTTCTACTCGAACCACTTGAACTCGTAGCCGAAGGCGTCTTTGGGGTCCTTGCCGAAGCGCGTGAGCTCTTCTACGAGGATGCCGCGGCCCGTAAGGCGCAAGGTCGCGTCGTCCTTCTTGAGCACGTCGGTGATGAGCTTGTAGTAGGCCTTGAAGATGGCTTCAACCTTCTCGGGCTCCTCCGTGTCGGCGAACCAGTTGTTGAACTGGTCCATGTTCATGAAGGTCGCGACAAGGACACCAAGGGCTTCGGGGAACTTGTTTTCCTTGAGGAGTTTGCGGGCGACGGCCAATTCCTTCTTGATGACGTTCATGATCGGGCCCGACGACGACGTGCTCATCATCGAGAACCCACCACGGGGACTGTTGCCCGTCGCCTTCATGATCGCGACCTCAATCGATTCCAACTTCTTGGCCGTCGGGTCGAACACGACCTTGACGTTCCGCCCGGCCTCCCCCGACGTACGCCGGCGCTTGGTGGCGCGCTCCTCTTCGTCTTCCTCGTCTTCTTCCTCCTCTTCCTCATCGCTGCCCGCATCGAAGTTGAGCGTGAGGAGGTCGTTATCCGCAGGGGCGGCCACTGGGGCGGCCTCCGCGGCCGGTGCCGCGGGTGTCGTGGGGGCGGCGCGCTTCGTGCTCATCGATTTCGCTCAATGGTCAGGCGTTTCTCACTTTTCACACGTAGTATCACTTTTCCCACATAATACACACACGTTTTCACTTCCAGTTCTAAAAGCCACCAGTTTTTTGCACGGTGAAAATCGTATTTCCCACGAAGCTCTCTTTGTTTTCACGGGACAAACCTTTCTCCCAAGATCGTTTCACCGGTTTCCGGCATGGGACAAACGACACCGAACGGGACAAACGAGCTGAACCGGCGCGAATGGATCTCCACGAAGCCTGCGAGAGCGGCAACGAGGAGCGCGTCGTCGAGCTCCTGCTCTCAAAAGAAGCATCAGAGCTTCTCCGCGACGTGGACGCGGCAGGCCGCAGCCCGCTTCATGCAGCGTGCATCGGCGGGCAGTGCACCGTCGTAGAGCTGCTGCTGGGCCGGCCAGCGCTTGTGTACTTCCCGAGTCGCTCCGTCGACGACGTGCGGACACTCTTAGAAGTGGAGGGCGGTATGACCAACGTGGACGTGTGCATCAAGCGCAAAGAGGACGAGCTCGTCCCCGCGGCCATCGTGACGCTGCCTCCCGCCTCGATAGTCCGCGCCGCCGATCTCATCGAAGGCAAGCTTTACATGGACCACTACGGCAATGCACCGATCCAATGCATCGCGTGCTTTGGCTGTGGCTCCGAGATCAAGCACATCGCCGACGGCCTCGCGATCGCGACCGAACTCCTGCGCAGCGGCTGCCATTGCAACACCCACAAGACGAGCAACCACTGGACCCCGCTGCACTGGGCGTGCTTCAATGGCAATCACGAAATGGTCCAGCTACTGCTAGACCCAGCACCAGCCATGCTCACCGGCACCAAGGCCGCGCCACAGCAGTACGCGATCCCGCTCGTCTGCTCCCGTGAAGGCTTTTTTCCTGTCGATCTCGCAGGCCGCCTCGCCCTCAAACTCGCCAGCGAGATGCGCCAGCTGCGAGCCCTTGCGACCGACTCTGTCGGTGCCGCCGACGAAGAGACGGAGGCAAGCCACGCCTTCGAGTACCAGCAATGGCGCCTCCGCCTGGATCATGTGCAAACTGTGCTCGTGCTCGTTGCCGACTTCGTCTCACACGCGGTCATCGTGGCGCAGTACGCCGCCGCCTGCAACAGCCGCAGCCAGCCGCCCGCCGCTGCCGTCCGTGCCATCCCGCTCTTTACGCCGAACGACGTTGTCCGGTGGGTGCGTTTCCAGTCCGCATAGTAACGCCCCTCTAGGTACGGGCAGCACTTGCTCTTCTGGTGCGCCGGGCTCAACCTCCGCGACGAAGTCGGCCGCCTCCTGGCGCTGCACTTCTCGAATGGTGCGTGCCTCACCCCGCTCTTCACGGTGGGCATGGACGACGGTCGCATGCACTCGGCGCTGCACTTCGCCTGCGCCATGGGCTACGTGGACATGGTGCGGCTACTGCTTGGCCACGTAACGGAGCACGGCCACACATTCGCGCCTGGTCACGCCAAGAAGGCCAAGGTAGCACCCTCGACCACCTTGCGCCTCGACGCGCTTCCTGGCTGGCGCAACGACCGGCTGGAGACGCCGCTCTTCGTGGCGGTCGTGCATAACCATCCATCGGTGGTTCAGGTGTTCCTGGACGTGCTGTCGCCGGCGCAGCGGGACGTCGAGTGCAAGATCGCCAACGTCGAAGGCGCGACTCCGCAGCACGTGGCCACGGAGGCCGTGCGCCGGCTGCTCAATCTCTCGTTGCGCACCGAGTTCAAGTTCGAGTACGCGATGGTGTTTACTCGAGCCCACGCCGCCTTCCGCAAGACGCTCGGCGACGTGCTCGAGGAAGAGAGTTCCCGCGCACCGTCAGCCATCGTCACAGACGCCGGCACCCAGCAGCGGGGCCAGGTAACCACCGACATTCACGGCCGCGTCTTACGCGGTGGTAGGTCGTCCGCGACTACATCACCGTCGGCGCCGCCGAGTTTGTCATTGCCGAGCGGGCCGAAGACATGCGCATCAAGCTCCGTCGGCGGGGCAGTCTTCTTCGCGAGCCGTTCATGATGCGCCACAAGGCGTCGTTCGAGCCGTTTGTGTCGTTGCATCGGCAGCAGGTGGCAACTACCTCTGGCCCGACCTCACGGGTGTAGGTCGTGCTCAACATCATTCGCAACAACGTCAACCTGTGGCGACACGTCCAGGCCAAGACAATTGACGACCTCTTCCCGCTGCATGAAGCCCGCGGCGTGCGCAACATCCGCGCGAAGTGGTTCAACGCCACGGGGCCTAAAGTCGCGGCCATGCTGCGCGAGTATGTCACCGAGGGCCAAAGCCACTCGTACGCGGTACCCCCGTGGCCCTGGCGGTGCCTGCACACCACTAGACGCTCTGGCCCATCCTCAAGTACTTTGGCGAGAAGCCCGCGCTGTACACTGCCTGGTCGCTCTTTTACACCATGTGGCTTACAGCCATCGCCCCCTTCGGCTTGATCGTTGAGGTTGCGGCGAGGCCAAAGCCAGCGCGGCGCTCATAACCCGTCGTAGAGCTGCTCCCTGGCGGGCTACCCTGGCGGCGTCCTGTACCTCGCGGTCGTCATGTCGCTCTCGACAACGTGCATGGTCGAGCAGTGGAAGCGCAAACGCTCGGAACTTCTCTGCAACTGGGGCCTGCCGCAGGCGTACGACGACACAAGCCTCTCGACCGAGTACCACGGCGACTTTGTCGTCAACACGACTACCAACGAGGTCGCGGCACAGAAAGCAACGCTCACGACGGGCGTAGATGGACGTGCAGTTCCCGACGACGACACAGCGGCTGCGCATGCTTGCGGGCGCGCCGGCCCTCGCGACCATGGGCGCGTTGGCCGTCGTGGCCTTCGCCGCCGCCAAGCTCGCGACGGCCGTCCAAGCGCCGGTCCCCGACTCTGCCAGCCGAAGTCTGCTCGTGTCGACGGGGTACGCAGTGGTGATTCTGGTGCTCGACTGGGCGTACACGCTTCTGGCCTACCGCCTGACCAAGTGGGAGAACCACCGCACGGTTTGGTACGATCCCAGATGTGGAGTCGAGAGGCTCATCTGGTGCGCCAGCGAGTACGAGTCGATGCTCGCCGCAAAGCTGTTCTGGTTTAAGTTTCTGAACGCGTTCATCTCGCTCTTCTCGCTGGCGTTCGTGGACCAGGACTTCGCCAGTCTGCGCACGCAACTGCTCACCATCCTCATCGTGCGTCAACTCAAGAACCTCACAGTCAACTACGTCCTGCCGCTGCTGCACGTGCGCTACCGCTGGCAGAAGCGGGGCTTGAAGCTGGCCGACCTTTTCCAGTACGAGGCCGGCCACTCCGTCGACGGTATGGGCGGTTGACGATGATGGTGACTAATGGCGGCTAGCTGGCGACGGAGACGAGCCGCCGCCGGTTCCTAAAGGCATCGAGATGCAAGAGCTCATGTACCCAAGCGATTTGCTGCTCAACAAACACGTACGGCCGCCGGGATGCAGGGCGTCACGGGCGGCGTAGATCGACATGATGATGCAGTTTGGCTACGTGACGATGTTCGTGACGGTGTTCCCTGCCGGGCCGTTCTTTGCCGCCTTGCATAACCTCGTTGAAGTCCGCCTCGACGTGCAGTGCTCTATCGAGGCCAAGCGCCGACCATTCTACGACTCGGACGCCGAGATCACGACCTTCATGTCCATTCTGCAGTTCATGAGCTTGTGTGGAATGTTGGTCACGACGGATTATCACGAGCGGTCGTAGTGCGGCCGTGACCGTCAATTGCGCGTTGCTGTACCTAAACGACGACCTCGATGTTTACATTGACGCCACGTGGGCGCCCGCGACGACCCTCAAGAAGGTGGCTGTCGTGCTCGTGCTCGAGCACCTGCTGCTTGGTCTCAAGGCTGTTCTCGCACTGCTCATCTCCGACATGCCCACGTGGGTCGAACAGTACTACGCCGCGCTCGAACAAGGGAACAACAGCTTGATCATGACCGAGTATGACACCGTGGGCGACGGTGGAGCGTCCGTCGAAGTGCCTCTGCAGGCGACCGACGGCGTCCTGGCACCCACTGCGTCGTTGACAGCAAGTCGTTCCGCGCCGACCAAGCTGCCCTCGGCGGCCCATAGCCCCAAACGCAAGCTGATATCACACCAAAAGGCGCACTTGCGATCGGCGACGCCCGAGCCAGTCACTTCGCCAGTTGTGGACAGGAAGGAGAGCCCGTCGCCTGTGCTCGTCGTCGAGGCTGCCCCCAGGACCAACGGCTTCGTCGACGACCGCCATTGCGCCTTTTGCGCCGCGGTTGACAGTGTCAACGTTCCCGCGACGCTAAAGTGCCTGGACTGCAAGGTACTCATGTGTGCTGTTTGCGACGGTGTCATGCACCCAACGGAAGCGGCGCTGGCGGGTCTGCCAGGGGGGCACGTTCGGGTCGATGTCATCAGGTACGGGGCCGTCCAGGCAGATTCGAGTCGTGTGCTCGCTGTGCGCGCGGCGTTGACCACCCCGCCCCCTGCATCCAGTTCTGCTCCCACCACGACTCTGGTCGTCGACGTCGTTCTACCCCACTTCGCGGGGAGCCGGCGACTGCTGGAAGTCTACATTAAGAACAAAGAGAAGTTGCAGTCTTAGTCTTCGTCGTCATCGGGGTCCATCTGTCGCCACTTGATGTCGAGCTTGCAGCCCGAGAGCACGGCCATGTTAGCCACAGGGCAGCGCTGCTTGACGTGCTCGCTGAGCTCATCCACTTGCACCTGCGACGCCGATGTGAACACTGTGGCTGTGCCCCAGATGCGCTCGAGGCGAGCAGGGGGCGCGGGGGACGACAGCGGCAGAGTGAGCGCGCCCGCAGGGTCGCGAACAGCGTGGATGGAGAATTCAATCTTCTCGATGGTCAGGCGGGGGGTCATGTGCCGAGCGACAAATTGAGCGGTCGCAAGTTCACAGCCGCAGAGCGAGGTCAAAAAGAGCTCGACGGGCTGGGGCGCCGAGTCCGTCCCGCCCATGCGCACGGGTACGTCCGTGGCCATCACGAGGCCATCCCCGCGGTTCATGTGGCACTGCACGCCAGTTCCTCGCCCCGTCAAGTGGTACGCCGCTGGCTTGGCCGCGCTGGTGAAGCGTCGCATCCTTTCGATAGCTCTCGTTGTCTAGCCGCACGCAGGCAGCAAGTCGTGAATTCCCAGGAGAAACCTCCGATTAGCTTGCAAGTTGCGTGCCGTAAGCCTTGATACCCGATTGGAATTATTTGTTATCGAACAAAATTGGCTTGGAAGATTTCATTGAAATGTGTGACGAGTTTGTACAAACAAATAAGTGATTTGGATTCTCAAACAGCTTTAGCTGCACGATGCGAGGGCCTCTGCACCCCACTACAAGCCAAAGATGATGAGCTACCACGAGCGGAATGCACCGTACTGGCCTATTTGTCGTTAGCGGAACGCATCATTTCGATGGCACTGCGAATAAATTCGACATGGGCTTCCCGTTCGACTTTTTCAAGTTGAAATCGCGCCTCTCGTTCCGCTTTGTCGAGAAGGTACCGTGAGTAGTCGAGCTCGAGTTTGCGCTCGCTCAGCGCAATCTCTTGTCTTTTGACGTCGAGCTCCTGCTCCTTCATCTTGTTGGTCTTCTCCATCATTGCTGTGAAGCACGCCACGATACTTGCCACCTCCGTCGTCGCGCTGGCGCCGAGCCCATCTTCCACATCGTTCTTGGTTTTTTTCTGCGGCGGTGTGTCCTCTTCAGCCTCCGAAGGAGCTTCGACTGCGCCGACGCAGTTGCTGCGTTTGAGCGTTGCCAGAGCTGCAGTTCGCATCCCGTGGTCTTCATGCTCTCTGTCGTCTTGCTTTGTACTCTTGTCTTTCTTTCCGCGCTTCTTGTTCTCGGCCGCAAGGTGCATCTATCGTTAAAATATCATCAGGCGACCGTCATGCGCGAGGTAGGTGGAGACCAAGTCGGTAACCTCCTGCAGGAGTTGGTCGCGATGAAGCAATTGCTCCTCCGTGCCAGTCGCCCGGAGGGCCTTGATGTTATTCGTCTTGAACGCAGACGCCAGATCGTCGAAGCGCTTGCGGCAGCCCCCAGCGGAGATGTGGTCACCGTGGATGTCGCGCATTTGGGCACCAACCTCCTCCCAACGCGCGGCCATCTGCCCATACGGCGCGTTGTGCGGGCTTAGGGAAATCACCACCTTGATCAGGTCAATGTCGACGGGGACCGAGAACCGGAACACGGGCTTTTTGCTCTTCATTGTTGGCTCATCGCTCATGCTGGTCAACGCCGCCAAGTGGCAAAATGGAAATTCTCACACATCACAAAATCACTGATTTCATCAACCAATCAGCCACGCAAGTGTCTTTTTTACACTAAAAACTTCGCTCGAAGCGAAGATTTTACATACAAATGTCGATTTTATCCAACAGCCAAGTTGACGAGAAAACCGCAACACTCATGCTCCTGCATGAAGAAGGTCCTTCAAGCATGTTGCCTCCGATTCCAGCTCCATTGCTCTCTCGTCCGAGACCAACTTGGACACATGCCACGGTGAATTATACCGTGGAGATATGCTGCAAGCGCTGTCGCACGAAGAAGCTGTTTTCGATGCACAACTGCGCTGCCTTCGAGCACGGACTATTCACGCGCGACCTGGAACTCCAAGCGTCTATCTCATTCGGCGCAAAGGTAAAAGCTTGAAATCGCCAGCACTTCACACACTCGGAAGCGAAAGCCTCGCGTCGCGCCTCCCACGTGCCTCGTGAAAAGCTCGCACAAAATTTTTATTTGCAAATTGTTGTTTGCGAAATCAGCCCAGGAAAATAGAACGTTCGGATTTTTGTGAAAAGTGACCTGCTGCCAACTCTCAGAACATGTCGGCGATGTCGGCGATCTCGCGTTCGAGGCGCTGCGCGCGCTCGTATCGCGCCTGCATTTCGTTGAGGTCGGAGGGCCACTTGGGGTGGTGCAAAATCACGTTGCAAGCCTAATGGCCTCTTGTTCCTGGCTCGCTTGGCCATGGCACTTACCTTGCAGCCATGCGCGAACGGCGGCGATTCGAGCTTTTTCCCGAGGCACTCGTCGTGGTACCAGTGGCCGCAGTACGCCAGCAACGGCACGCTTCCGCCATCGACCTTGGTGGTGGGATCCGCATGAAGCACTCGTTGGTCGCATTCCTGCAGATTCACTACAGCGCTTTTCACATCGAAGGACGACAGACCGGACATGTGGTCGATGGCAGCGTTTGAATGCGGCTCTGCCAGAGGAACGTCTTGACCTAACGCCGCATGGGCGATGATAAGCCACCCTCAACGGCAATTGCGACGGCGCACCACGGGCAAAATGCTTTTGACAGCCTCGTCGAGCGGCGACCGGTGGAGAATGCCACCGTCTTCGGCGTAGTAGAGCGGGGCGATGTGGTCCTTGGGTGCTTCCTATGGCGCCTGCTGAGGGGGTTGGGCGTGCCCGGCACCAAGTACCTTGATGGGAACCGGTACTGGAGCCTTGGTAACCTTTCCACCCTTTTTAGCTCCCGAGGTGGCCTTCTTAACCTGCGCTCATGAAGACTTCGTCACTATTGCTTCAATTCCCTACCGGTTCCGGCTCGGCGAGGAGTGACAGCGGCTTCTTGAGCGGGTTGGAAGCATATAATGCCTGGTCCGCTGAGTAGCCCTGGTGCACGTTCAGAGCCATGGTATTGCATCGAGTCTTCAGACCAGGGCAATGCGCCGCGCCATGTCGTTGGCTTGCTTGACGAGACTGTCAACGACGGTCGGCGGAAAGTTGGACTCGTCGCAAGCCACCGTAATGGCTGAGTCTGGGTAGTGGTCGTCCAGTTTGATGTTTGCCTAAAGCTATCGAATCGATCCCCTCAATTTATCATCGAATACCTGGAAAAAATAGGCATCTTTCCGTAAGACCACCTTGATGCGCCCCGCCCGCTCGTTCAGAAGTTTGATCGCACCATCCTACCAAAATGAGTGACGCGGCGCTAGCAATGACGTGCGAACGTTGGCTTCAGCGAGCAGGCGCAGCTGACGTATCTCATCAAAGGCATAGAGCAGCTTGTTCTCGGCGAGCGACATTTGCACGAGCTCCACAATCGCCTGCACCTGCGGCAGGCCCTCCTTGGCAAGCTCGGACGCCTTGGCATCGGCAAACTTGGTCAGCCGACGCAGCGCAATATCAGGTAGCGTTGGGCTCAAAATCTCGATGATGAGCTCACTTCGCGGGTAGTCGTCGGGAAATCGCAGACGCAGCCGCAGTTTCCGGTTTCGAGTGTACCTACACTCTATGAGATCATCAAGCGGGCAGCAATAGATGCACTGAAAGGAGGCTTGCAGCTGCTCGAGCGTTGCCGTCTCAATGTCCGACGCCGGCACGAGCTTCCGAAAGGTTGCGACCTCGCTCGAGCGGTCCATTCGTCTTGTTTTCTAGTGCAATCATCCGGATAACTACCAAGATGGTCATGCATACTCGTCCGGATAACCACCAAGATGGTCACGTCCTCGGCATGACCATCCTGGTATCACGGCAGCCATGGCCATGGCCACCGCGCCCTTCAAACCAACTAGCGACCGCGCACTCCGGCCACAAAAGACGCCACTGCACACAATTAGGAGGGTCCAACCAATCTTTTGTAAGTGGCGCCTAATGAACCCAAGAAAACAAAACCTTCTTGGTGCGAAAACGCACTTTGATTGACGTCACTACATTGCACGATACATTTCCATTGATGTGTCCGACTGCAGCCGCTCGTGGGGCTGCCGCTCACCCGTCAAAGAGCTCTCGGAGGGTGATTTTGGTGGTATTCCGCCCGTCTTCGGTTGCGTATCTGGCGGTCGTCGTGCTGACCGAGCGCGCGCGCCACTGCACAAGGCGAACTTCGGGCTCGAGATCTGTCGCTCGCTTTACTCGCAGCTGCGGCAAGCAATACAGAAGATACTGAATGTTTTGCGCTGCTTCGTGGTCATCTCCGAGGCGGTCGGCGTCGGCTTCGAACTCGAAGCTGCCGACCATTGCGAGGAGATGCGCCATGAGCCGCGCGAGCTCGGGCACATGATCGCCGAGGTACAAGACGTAGTCGCTCGCGCTGGGAAACTCAGCGACGACACTGGGGGCGTACATGTGTTGGGTTACGTGAGCATAGGCCATGACGTCGCCGCGCAGCGTGCTCGGGCGAGTTTGAAACCACCGCTCGTAGTAGTAGCAAGCGACGTCGCACACAGTGCTCCACTTGAAGGAGGTGCGCGCCTTGTTGAGTGCATGGTCGCGGTAGTATGGATGCAGAGCGTACGCGAGCACGAAGACAGGCTGCTCCAGCACCGCCCAGCCCTGCTCCAGGTGCGCGTCGAGCGCTTGCTGCAACCCGTCGAGCACCGGAGGTAGTCGCCTTGTGCACTGCGAAGCCTGCCCCAGCACGTGCACAGCTTGAGCGATTGAGAGCACGCGGTGCGACGTCGTCAAGAGCTGAAAGAGCGGGGTCACGGCGTCCAAGATAACGCGCGCTTCGGAATCCACGAAGCGACGCCCAAGAACGTGCACAAGCCAGGGTCCAGCCTCTTGGCGGCGTATCGGCGGCGAGCTATCGCGCCGCGCGGCATGGAGCGCTCGGAAAACGGCGGCGTCGTGGAGCAGCACGTGGTAGAGGCCCTGCAACGTCGCTGCGGGCGTTGTCGGAAGGAAGAGTAGGCTCGGATGCTGTAGTGGCAGCTGGCCGAAGCAGTCGGCAATGGGCGGTAGTGCGACAGCCACGACGTGCCGCTCACAGAGCCGCAAGTGCCGCTCAACGGCCTGCCATACGGCACCGACGGCGCACGTCCACGTGAGCGACCCGTCGACGGCGCTAGGGAACACGACGCCTGTTGGGTGCGCGAGCCACGCGACGCATGTGGCCGCGCCGTTCGTCACCTCGAGCAGCTGCACCACGAGCGTGTAGCCGGCAGCTTGGTGCATTTCGCGCCGTCGGGCGTGCAATTGGCGCGCGTGCTGCTGCTGGAGCCGCCGGAGGATGGGCCCCGCGAACTCAGCTGCCGACGGAAGGCTGCCCAACGCTTGCATTGCGGGTGCATCGAGCCACATAAACGGCAACCCGTTCTCGAGCGTGAAAGCCAGCAGCGCCTCGTGCGCCTCCAGGTCTCGGCCCTCGGGTGTGGCCGCGCGGGGATACGCCGCCGCCGGCGAGCCGTGACCCATCGACAGGTGCATGAGCCGTGCCAGCGGCGACGCCGACGCCGATCCCGACGCCGATGATGCCTGTGCGAGAGCGTGTAGCCGCGGCGTTCCGGAGGTTGGGGCGGCCAGTGGTGCGGCGTCGACCGAATCGGCGGCCTCATCGGCGTCTTCGTCGCTTGACATGACGATGTCGTCGAGGACAGCGTCATGGTTGAGAATGTGTTCGCAGTTGGCGAGGTGGGTTTGCATGTTGTGCTTTCTGCCGAGAATCACCTTGGGCGGCGCTACTTCTTGGCCGGCAGCGCGCCCACGCTCGTAGGCATCGTGGCAGAACTTGCATTTGGCAAAGTGGTAGTACGTGCCCGGCTGCCGGTCGAGTTGAATGAAGAACTGCCACTCGTCGAGAGCAAGCTTCGAGTCTTTCTGGCGCTTGGCGGGTAGCTTCCCCGTAAAGTAGGCACAGCGCGACAGATGACTGCGCATCGTCTCCTTGCGGCCGGCGAGGACCTCGGGGGGCGTCGGCCGAGTGCCTGCAGCGTGCGCCTTCACGCAGTACTTGCATCGCACGGGGAAGTAGTTGCTATTGCCAATGTACCTATGCGCCGGTGACGCCGACCACCGCGACGGAAGTACGTACCCTTCCTTTTCCAGCCGATCGAAGTGCGCCCACTCGGCGATTGCGCAATGAACGCCCCTTTTGCCCGCGCGGCGCTTCACGATCGGGTTGGGCGGAATGGCCGACGCGTGTACGCACTGCGCCAGGTGCGCTTTCATGACGCTGCGCCGGCCCACAAGCGCGCGCGGGCCTGCTGTGCTCTCGGCGTCGGGTGGCGGCAGCTGGCCCACGAACGCGTGCAGCGCCTCGGGCGTGTTGATGGCGGCGATCTGGCGGTCGGGCTCGGCGGCTGCAATGGCGGCGATCACGCAGTGCCGGCAGTAGACCCACCAGTACGACAGGTTCGCCTTGTGCGCCGTCTTGACGAAGTGCGCCCACTCGGTCAGCGAACACGCTCGGCCCATTTGCGATGTGAGCGCAGAAGGGTCGTCGAAGCAGCGCGCCAACTTCGATTTGCCATACAAACCAAGAGACGGTGGCCCAAGGGTCCAGGGTGGTTCACAGGGCTGCCAAGCCCGAACGACAATCCAACTACACTCGAGAGCCGTGTCAAGACCCGACAGTCGGCGCTCTGCTACCAGCAGTCCGCGAAGCCATGAACGCGCTGCTTACGACGCCCGACGCCCGACGATGACCCCGTCGCTGACAGTCCTCGCAGTGCCTCGCCTAGCGCCGCGCCCTACCTCCCAGCAACCTCTTGGGAACAGTTAACGGTTGGTGTTGGACTAGAACAGGATTCCAGCATGCTCCAGGTCGTCACTTCAGTGCCTCAACATGCAACGGCAGAGGACGACACACGACCACTGGTCAAGGCAGTCACGGCTACCAGCCAGACCACGCGGTGCCACCTGCACCTGGACAGGTGTTCGTGGCAGCCACGGGCAGCCCCAGCGCGCTGTACAGTGTACGCGCCCAGCGGTCCCTTGGCGCCGTCGGCCATCATCCGCTCTCGGGGCTGGCGCCGCTCATTGGTTCTGCGTTGCTTCGAACTTCGAAACTCAATTTGAAACCGCAAAAAGATCGGTGTCGGCGGATTGTTGGCGGCGGCGTAGGTGGCGGTGGCCGCGCCAGTGGCTGTGGCAACAACTCGCGTACTAAACGATGGTTATAATGTTATGGTAGCTGGCCGAGGTCGGCCACTTGGGACGCCAAGACGTCTATTGCGACGTTG
This sequence comes from Achlya hypogyna, assembly GCA_002081595.1. Classification (NCBI taxonomy): domain Eukaryota; phylum Oomycota; class Saprolegniomycetes; order Saprolegniales; family Achlyaceae; genus Achlya; species Achlya hypogyna. The sequence goes on along the minus strand of JNBR01001915.1, from coordinate 112,363 downwards.
CCATCGCCGAAGGGGTTCATGGCGGGCGGGTGCCACACCTGTCGTGGGTGCACGAGCAGGTCGGGGCGGTACCCGCTGCCGTACGTTTGCCAGCCCGTGAGGAAGAAGCTCTCGAGCGCACGCGGGTCGAGCGCCGCGACAATGTCTTCGGCGTGCATGTCCACATCTTTCTTGCCGCCGGTCGCGGCTTGAAACGCCTCGGCAAAGATCTGCACGAGCGCTTGCCGCCCGTTCTGCAGCGCCTGCCGCAGCTCGGCGAGCTTGTCGGCCGTCACGCTTCGGGCCACATTGTTGCACTCGTTGAGCGGGTCCACGACGTTGCAGGCGCGCACCTGGAACGGCAGCGACGGCCGGACACCGCCGTGCACAGTTTCCACGCGGGCACGAAAGGCGTCGACGGCCACCTCGTCCATGAACACGTCGGCGCTGCGCACGCTCGGCCGCCAGCCCGTATTGAGCGACGCAATTGGCACCTTGCCGAACATCGTCACGGCATGATGGGCCCAGCTAAAGTCGGCGTAGAAGTGAAAAAACTCGACGAGGGCTTGCAGTGGGTGGCAGATGCGCTTGCCGAAGCAGTTGAAGAGGCACAGCACCATCGTGTTGAGCGCAAAGGTCGAGAGCGCGCCGACCACAGCACCCAGCACGTTGCTCCGCGGCGCCGTCGGTGGGGCCGCAATGAACCGCCCACTGTCGTACATGCACCACGTCTTAATCAGAATGAGGCTGCGCTTGAAGAGGTGGTGTTGCCCCACACGGGCGTCCATCTCGTGCAGGAGCGACACAGCGCCGAGCGCGCCGAAGCGGTTGGCCGTCACATCGATGGATACGTTGTCGATCGTGCACTTGACAACGCGCACCTCGGCGTTCACAAACGTCACATTCCGTACGGCGCACTCCTCCTTTACGTCTGCCGTCGCCGCCGCCATCAGCGCCTGCGTCACCGCTGCGTGCCAGGTTGCCACGTAGCTCTCGTCTGCTAGCACAAGGCACACATCAATGTCCGAGTCGGGCAGGTACGTCTTGAGCGGGTATGAGCCCGACGGGTAGAAGGTCGTGACGGCGCCGACGGGCTCGAGCACCGCTGCCAAGTACCGCATGAGCTTGGTGCGCACGCGCTCCGAGTCGACAGTCGGCCCAAAGAGCTCCACCATCAGGTCGGCGTGGCGCAGCGCGGGGGTCGCAAACGCCGCCGGAGCCAACGGCCGCATGCACCGCTCCATGCAATGCAGCTTGTTCGAGAGCGACGACAGCGGCAGCGGCGACGCTGCCGGCGCCAGCATCGTCAGACGCTTAAGCTGCTCCAGCTCAGCCTGCTTCTCCTGCAGTGCGCGTCCCATAACTTCGAGCTGGTAGCGCAGCCGCGCGACGTCGTCGGGCGACGCTTCGCGGGCTGGTCGGTGCGGCGACGACTCGGCCCGCGTTGGCCGTGGCGGCGAGGCGCTTGTCTTGATTGGCGGCGGCGCCAGCGCAACCGGTGGCTTGCCGGGCGACCGGTCGGGCGTGCGCGCGGGCACCGGGCTGGCGTCCGACGATGTCGTGGGCGTCGGCCGCTGCGGCGAAAGCACGGCTGTCTCCTTTTCGCGCTCGAGCTCAGCCAGCAGCGCCTTAGCTCGCTGGCACTCGTCTTGCAACTGCTCTAGCATCTGCTTGCGCGTGGCACGGTCGAGCGCTTCAACGATGCCGTCGGCCTCTCTTCGGTCGCACACGTCCGTGAGATCAGCTCGGAGCTTTTCGAGCTGCTTTCGTCGCTTCCTGAGGTACCGATCGTCGACGATCACCACTGGCGACGCTGCGGGCGTGCTGCTGGTGCGACTCTTGGCGTCGTCGTCCGAGCCACCGCTCTTGAGGTCGTCATCCTTGGCCGCTGACGGCGCTGGCAGCTCATCCGTGAGCGAGAAACGAAAAGTCGGCCGCGGTGGCACGCGCCGCTCCACCGGCGTTTCTGCCTCCATCTCGTACAGGCTCTCGCATGCTTCGTCACGCGTATAGGCAACGGGGCGGCCGTTTGGAGTGGCGCTGCGCGATGGCGCAGGGGACGACTTCGGCGCCGATGGCTGAACAACGACCGTGCGGTCGCTGTCATCGTCGTCGTTGTCGCTGGCGCTGTCGGCCTTGACAGTGACAACAATGGCGGGCGGCCTCGGTGGTACGGCGGCCGGCCGTTTACTCGGCGAGTCTTGGGCTGCTTTGGGCGCCTTCTTCTTTTTCTTCTTGGCCGCTTTCTTGGCGGCCTCTTTCTCATGCTCCATGAGCCACTCGTACGCGCGGTTCATGGCCTCGACCTTCGACTTCTCGTCGAGGTCCCGAGCTTGCTGCTCCTCCAGCTGAGCCTCAAAGTGACCTGGCGCCACCGACAAAATGGCTCCGTAGTCCGCGACAGCCGCGCCGAAGCGACTCAGTTGCATGTGCAGTCGTGCGCGGCCCAGCAGCGCTGCGATCACCACGAGCACGGGGGTCTTGGCGTCTTTGGCGCCCACAAGGCTGAAGGGTTTAACCTGCTCCTCCGGCAAAAAGTCGGCGCCAGTGTCCTTCTCCTCCACGAGCACCTTGGGGAAGAGCTGTACGACGCTCGTGAGATCTGCGACAGCGTCCTCAATGCGGTCGTGCTCGATGAACAGCCGTGCCCGGCGAAAGTAGGCGTCCGCTTTGGCCCGCGGCGGCGACTTCTCGACGACCGTTGCCAGAAGCTCCAACGCCCTAGGCGACAGGCCGTCGTCGGGGTTGTCGAGGTACTGCAATGCCACGGCCCGCGCCAGCAGCAACTGCGGCTCCCGGCCATCGATGGCCAGCGCCGCATCCAAGTCGCGCAGAGCTTCGGCGAACCGGCCGACGCGCAAGAGCGCTTCGCCGCGAGCTGCAAGGACTGGGCTGCTGTCGGTGTCTTGCTCGAGGGCTGCAGAGAAGTCATCAACAGCCCGCGCTGCAAAGGCCTTGGCATCGGCCGACACACAGGGCACCAGGCGGCCGTCATCAAGCGCCCGACAGATAGTGCGAGCGTTGTGGCGCTGGGGCCGGTCGCCGGCCTCGGCCGAGAGCAACGCCGAGTCCTCTTGCATGTGGAGGAGAAAGCCCTTTTCGTCGCTGTCCGCGAGCTTAAGGAGCGTCGTGGCACGCTGCAGCAGCGACTCGACCTTGACGTGCGTGAGCTGGCGACTTTCGAGCTCCAGAACGCGGTCGTGGTCGGCTAGAGCGAGGTCGTGCTTCTCAAGGCGGCCGTACACGAGCGCGCGCTGGCGGTAGCCCTCTTCGCTGCGTCGGTCCATGTCAATAACAGCGCCAAAGTCAGCGAGGGCGGCCGTGAGGTGGTCCATAGCAGCAAGCGCTTTGCCGCGCGCCAGCCGCGCGTCCTTGATCTTGGCCGGCACGGTGGAAATGTCGATGGCGCTCGTGTAGTCTTTGATGGCGAGGTCGAGTTTCTTATTGCACTCGTAGGCGTACGCTCGCTTGGTGAACATGTCCGAGTCGCCAGGGGTTTGGCCGATGATCTTGGAGTAATCTTCGATCGCCGGGTCGTAGCGCTGTGCCTTCATGAAGCACATGGCGCGTTGCACGTAGGCTTTGAGCTTGTTGGGCGCAACGTTGATGGCCTCGGTGAACTCGGATAACGCCCGCTTGTAGTCTTTTTTCTCGACGAGGCGCATGCCTCGCTGGAAGGCTTCTTCGAACTGAAAGCCATCCGACGGCGATGCCGTCGACGATCGCAGTAGCGCTGCTGTGGGGTACACCCCATTGAGTTTATTGCCTGGACTTGCAGCGCTCGACAAGTCTAGGGCCGGGCCGCGATGAGCGTCGTGCTTTGAAGCCACCACGTACTGTTGCAAAGCTGTCCAAGCATCTCCGAATGGTCCGTGTACGTAAAGGTTCTGCGCTTCTTAGGCCCTACGCCACCCATGAGCTCTGGCGAATGGCCTGAGCTGAGGACACACCGGCCGTCTCAGCAGCCGGCACCGCCGCCGCAGGGCCGCCTGCGGACTTCCTGTCATGGTTGAGGTGGCGGTACTTGAGTATTGCGCTCTGCAATTTCTTCTCTTCCATTGTCTTGTCGGCCGTCGGCGTCCCCGTCGTCGTCGCCACCGGTCGGCGCTGTGAATGCAAAGGGCGTCTCTCGCCTCCTAAAGTTTATACCTCCCACCCTTTATCTTCGAAAGCTTCTCACAACGCATATCTCCCACTATCCAATTACAGAGGTTTCAATTCCCAGAGGTATTACCCAATAACCGGCCGCTCCCATTGGCTAAAATTCTATCAATTATTCCCCACACCAGAGGTTTCTCCCATTGCCCCATGAAACGGTAGCACCCTGCAAGTGCGCGCACTTGAAGCGCAATCTCCAGCGCCTTTACTCCAAGGGTACAAGCCGTCCAGGCTGCCGTGCGCGGCGGCAGCTTCGGGCCTTCGTGCGCAACTATTGCACTGCCTGTGACTAGGGCCGAAGGCAACCGCTGCACGAAACTACCACGAATCCGGGCACCGTCGCAAAGGACTCTATTTCAGCCAATCAGCGGTGCCCACCTCATGAAGAACCTTAAATGCGTGCACTTGTAGACGCGAAAAAGGCGGCACCATCGCCAAGCCAACGCTTCCTGCGGTCGGCCATCGCTTGTGGCCCTTGAGGAGCCGACAGCACGGGGCTCAAGTGGCGATTCAACTAAAGAAGGCACCGGGCAACGGTACACCAGATGGTGGCCTGCGATCTGCTTCGTCGCAGACGGGGCTGAAGGCATCACAATGTTTCGCTGAGGAGGTGCTACATGCCAGTTGGTTGGGGTGGTGCCGGTCATGTCCCTCGTTGGAAGGGCCTCGTTCGTTTCCCAAACGGGAGCCATGTCTTTGGAGGTTAAGATGTAAACGGTGGTTTCCACATGTGAAAGCCGCCTTCATAACGGCAACAACTTAGCATCTTGAGCCCGCCGCAACCGTTCTCGGTACGCCCACGGTGGCCCGATTTTGCATGGACCGCATGGGCTCGGACGCGTACCTTTTTGGCTGGTGGCAACGCGTGGGCATAAGAGCCGTCGCGGTGCTGCTCCTCTTGGCATCTATGTTCTACCTACTCTCTTTCGCGCTCGTTTACTTGTTCATTTCGCCCGACCACGCGCGGGTATTGCGTCTCTGGGCACCCAAGCTCAACGCTGTCGTGCATTTCGGTCTGGCGGCGTTGCATCTTGTTGGCATCGTGCGCGCTGTGAGGCCGGTATTCTCCAAAACCTCCGCGGCGGTTGTGCCATTCGACTCGAAGTTACCGCGGCTCTCGTGCTGGTCTCGCGTTTGGGCCGTGTACGACAAGTACTTCAGTCGCTACGGCCTTTATGGCCTTCTCGGACCGCTTTACGAGGTCAAGACCATGGCCAAACAGACAGTGCAAATTCCAGCCCAGCTCTACCAGGCCTATCACATAAGCTGGCTGCTAACCGACTCCACCGCAAGCCTCCTGTACACCATCGTACTCGCCGCCAACTGCGTGGTGATCCCGTCTATCATGGCGCACCGCAGCCGCTTTGTCCGGCGGTGGGGCGCGGCCTTCCTTGATATGATCTTCAACTTTCTTCTCTCGTGTGGCCTGCCCATCGGGTTCGTGCTTCGAGCCTTTGCCGCCTACTACGTCGCCGGCGACATCGACATCGTGACCGACCATGCGTGGCTCAACCAAACGGTGCTCCTCGGGCGCTTCATCATGGTCTCGAGCCCGCTGGACTTGGTCATCAAGATCGTTCCGTTTGTAACCTGCTTTCTGTCGCTTTCGTCGATGGCTCAAGCCGTCCACGTCAAACTTACGTACACGACGCGCTGGTTCCTACCTCACCGTCCTGTCTTAGGCCAGCAAGGAGCTTGTCCTCATTCACGACCACCGCTAGCGACGTGTCCAGCACCCGCCTTCGGTGGCGTCTTGCCTTTTCGCTCGTGTCCATCGCGACGGGAGCTGTCTTGGTGGTGCTGGGGGTCACGGCCCAGAGTCCCGGGAAATGCCCGCCAGGCTGTCTTCTCCAAACGTATCCGTGGTTGGCGACCAACTGCACGTGCATCATGCTGCGCATCAACTGCCTTCGTCCGGAGCAGCCGCCGGCAGCGGCCCTTGATGCCTACCTCACGACCCATGTACAGCATGTGTTTGACCTAGAGATCGATCAGTGCGACCTTCCAAACGCTCTCTCCGCGACCACAATGCGGGAGCTGACCAACCTGTACAGCCTGACACTTCAACGAACCAATACGGTCGGATGGGACATAGCACCCGAAGACCTGCCGCCGAGTCTCGTTACCGTGTTTCTCTGCCATGTGCACCTTCCCCGAGTGCCGGCGGCGTTGGCGACGGTCGGCAGCCTTCAGTACATCTTTCTCCGAAACGTGTCGCTCTACGCTGACGCGTCGCTGCCGCCAAGTTTCGCCAAGCTCAGCATGCTCGACCTCACGAACGCGAGCCAGCGCAGTGTGCCGAGCTGCATGCTCCAGCCGCTCATGACCAACATCAACCTTCACTGCAACAACATCACGGAACTGCCGGCTGGCTTTGCCGCTCTGTCGCGCGTGACGTACTTTAACATGGTCAACAACTCGATCTCGTCGGTGCCGGCCACTGTCGCCAACGCCCTGGAGAGCCACCAGGTGATGCACCTGGAGGGCAATCCAATCGACGCACTTCCGGAGACCATTGACTTCGCCGTGCTTGCGACGGGCCGGCTCGTGGTACGGGACACACCGCTCTGTGCTCGCCTACACCGGACGGCAGACGCGGTCGCGCTGCCGGCCCTCGAGCGGCAGCTGTGGGCCATGCGTGCTGAGGTCTGCCGACCGGAGTGCAATGTTGGCTGCCATGAATCGCTTATCGGCAACAGCGACTGCAACATCGAATGCTTCACACCGGCGTGCGACTGGGACGGCAGCGACTGTGCGGCGTTTGATTTTTGATAATTAGGTGCTATTGTTCACAAATCCGGTGCCCTTTTTAGCGAGATAGCACCTATGGAGTTACAAGTGAGATCTTGGCGAAGGGATTCTGGATTTTGAGGTGGCGATGACGTCCGGGGCGCTGCTGGCGATGCCAATGCTGCTCATCAACATGGGCGGTGAGATGATCTACGTTCTGGACCAGCGACTTAAGGCACAAAACATCCCCGAGGACAAGAGCACCAAAGGTAGGCCGGTGGTCGCGGGCGCGGCGACGATGTAATCTAGTACTCGTCGACGTCGTCAAGACGATGTACAACACCAAGTTCATCTCGGAGCTCTTTCGGCCTCATCACATGTACTCGAACCTCTCGACCCGCCAGATCTTTGACCGGCTCGCGCACTCGTCCATCATGCGCCTTAACCAGTCGAGCATGGACAAGGTCCAGCGCTTCACATGGCGCTGGGCTCACGCGTCCGTAGCTCTACGGCCTCATGCGCATGGGCTTCAAGTACAACATTCTCGCATGCTCGTCTGCGGACCAGCTGGTGCAGGTGACGATGAACCACCTGCAAAGCATCAAGACCATTGTCAACGCGGAGGAGGCAACGACGCTCATCGAAGAAGCCATCGTCCTCACGGCCAACGTACGCCCCGCGCGCCGCATCGTCTCACCCTCCGCAGGTCTACGGCTCTCTCTCTCCCGGCAACTTTCTCCTGCTCAAGCAGCACCTCGTTCGCTTCTTCCAAGACGTCCGCATTAAAGTGTCGCTCTTCCTGCAGTCCGGCATCCAAAACGCCGACGGCGCCTTCGTCATTCGCGCTGACGGCCCGCTCGCCACGGGCGCCGATGTCCCTGGCACCGCCCGGTACCTGAAACTTCTCTTCTGTGCCCATGCCTGCTTCAGGTACTACGACGACCGCGGCAAAGTCATCGACAAAGACATGTTCGACTTGCCGAATGCTGTCGGCGCCGTGGCCTTTGACGACGGTCCACTTCTCGCCCGAGACCCAACGCTCTGCCCCTACGGCGAGAACTTGTGCGTTGGCAACCTGCGATAGCGCTCACGAGGCATAGGTACGCTCCCAACGCCAAGCCCGGCTTCAAGTCGGGCGCCGAGATGACGGCCGACGCCAAGAAAGTGGGTGCGCGCGGCGACCGCCCCGATGGCGCCTCCGCCAAGCAGTACAAGGCGACGGCACAGGACGGGCTCAACCTGCTGGCCGACCTGCTCGGGAGCTCCGCCAAAGACTCGGGAGTCAAGCCTCTCAAGATTGCACTCTTCGCCGACGACTCCGCCGAGGACGAGTGTGTTGGCTGATGCCACTGGCGCTCACGACGGCCGTAGCGACGACAAGGACATCGCCGACCGCGTGACGCTTATCACGATCGATGCGCTAAGCGACCACAAGACAACCGACCGCCTGATGGCGGACTTGGACATCGATGCCAAATCTCGCGCCGACGGTGCATGCGTTGACTCATGCGATGCGTTACCACACGGCGGTAGGCAAGAAAGGCTGCGACGACGACGACTTGTTGAGCTTAATGGACGCGTCGGCGTAGCCACACACATAACCCGACTCGTTTACTTGGACACATGACCGCACTTGAGGCATTTGTACACGGTGGAGCCGCTGGGCACGGCAAGCAGCGTCTTGCATTTCACACAAGTCACCTTGACGACGTCTATGGCCACCAGTCGTGAGCGCCTGCCCGACCCAAGCGACGTACCGTCCGAGCCCATGACCCGCGACACGCCCTTGCAGTGACCGCATTGCACCGTGGACTGCCCGGCTGGTGCCGACAGCATCTTGTTGCAGTGGCCGCACTTGACGACTGTCGGTTTCGGGCCAGTGCGCAGCCTACGCAGCAGCAATCAGGCCTCGGGAGCCCCTGCTTCGACGCACGTATTCACAGTGTTGCACTCGGGACACACAACCTCGGGCAGATCGAGGCCTTCGGGCACGTGGAGGCCGCGCCGGCACCCGGTGCACGTAATGGTGGTGGTCCCAGGCACGGGCGGCGACGGCGGCGTCGACGCCAGAGGCCGCTGACACAGTGGGCACGGAATCGTATGCAGGTATGAGGCGCAGCCGGGCGGCACGTTCACAGAGCCGTAGCAGCTCGGGCATCGCACGCATTCGTCATCGGTGGTGCTGCGGGGAGCATCGTAGTAATAGCCCGTGCTGGCGCTGTCGGGGGCGTCCTGGTAGTAGCTGGCGCTCGAGCCCGAGCCAAAGCCGCCGTAGCTCTCATACGAACTCGGGCCAAAGAGCGATGACGACGAGTAGTTGTCAGATGCCTCGGACTGGCGGCCGTCGTCGCGGAAAGTCTCGCGCGACACCTGCGTAGTCAGCACAGGCGGGATCGCGCCATAGCCGAAGCTTCCGTCGGCGGCGCCTTCGGTCGTTGTGTCCTCGGCAGTAGCGTTGGCAGAGTCGGCGGCCTCGCTCGGCTCCAAAGGCAATACGTCAACGCCGAGGGCTTCGTAGATGCGCGCAGCTACGGCGTCCGTTGGCGCCTCCGCTGCCAGCCACGCCACCACGTCTGGCGCATTGGTAACTGCCACGTGAAACGCTTCGTCGTAGCAGAGCACGTCGAGCACCTGAAGAGCCAGCGGGCGAGCGGCGGCGTCGTTCAGCGAGGCAAACACGAGCCACTGCAGCAACGGCATTGGGAAGATCGCAACGACGCGCGCGTGGCCGAGGCCCAACGCGACACCGAGCCACGCGCGGCGTAGTGCCGACGCCTCGGCCAGCGCCTCGTATGCCGGCAAATCCAGGCGGCCAAGGACGCTGCCGGCGCGCACGGGGTCCGCCTCGCACGTGCACAGCACGCCCAGTGTGTGCGCGAGCTCATCGTGCGCCGAGACGAACACGGGCGCCGCGACCGCTTCAAGCAGCGCCCAGAGCGCTGGTGCCATGTCGGCCGGCGCCCGCCGTAGCATCAAACGGTGGCGCAGCAGCGTTAGCGCGGCGACGACAATGCCTGCGTGCTCCGCAAGGCCCTGCTCTGTGGCCCACTGAAGCCACATGTACAGCTCCGCGTACACATCGGCGCGGGCCACGATGGCCGCCCGCGCCTCCTGCACCACCGCGATGCGGACGAGGATCTCGAGCACGAGGCCGGCGAGTGGCGGGTTCGCTGTGTACGCAGTACGGCCGCCGCGGCGCTGCGTCGAGTCGAGGCAGGAGTAGGAGTCGTCGTCGGCGTCCGCGTCGTCGGCGGCCGGCTGCATCGTGTGCTGGAGCAGCGTCGCCCAAAGATCGAGGGCGTTGGCCAGGGCGGCCCGGGCGGCCTTGTCCTTGGCAGCCACGAGGTGCAGCACGCGCACGATCGCGAGCACGTTGGCACTGGCGGGTGGCAGCGTCTCGAGGAAGGCCACAAGCGTCGAGACGCCATTGCACCAGACGAGCCGGTCGGTGCCGCGCGGTTGCGACGCCAGCTGCACGAGTACGCGCTGGCAGAGGTCGGTGTCCGTGTCGGAGGTCTGCAACAGCGCCACGAGGTACTCGATAGCGCCACCATCAATGAGCGCTGCGGCCACACGTGGCACCGGCAAGAGCTGCGCCAGCAACGGCAGCGCCACTGATCGCACCGACGCCGCAATTTCACACAGCCGCGGTGCCAGTGCACAGAGGACGTCAATCTCGCGCGTCTTGAGCGGTGGGCGGGCGGTAAACGCCGTGAGCACCACGAGCGCCCCGCGCGGCTCAGCGGTGTCATCCTGGACAAGCGCAGCGATGGCCTTGACCAAGAGGAGTCGCGCGCTGTACGTGTTGAGGGCCGCCCACACGAGCCCAAGGTCGCAGCCGTGCTCGAGGGCAAACTCAAGCACCGTAAGCGCGTACGGGAGGTACTCGGCCGCCGCGACGCCGCCCAGAAGGGCCCGCGCTGGCTCTGGGGACTCGACAACGGCGGCCACGTGCGCGTCCATAAGCGCGGGGCAGCAGTCGACGAGGCAGCTGAGGCCCACGATGCACGCCAGGCGCACGGTCGGCGTCGTCGTCTTAGTTGGCAGCAGCGCTAGCACCAAGTCGCGGTACTCTTGCGCGTCGTCTTCGGGCGCCACGAGCAGTAGCCCGCTGCCGCTGAGGACGGCTGCGCGCAATACGTCGGCGTGCAGCTGAAGGCCGGGCGAGCGCAGCACGACGTTCACGGTGGCGAGGTCGCCTTGCGCGGCGACGAACCCCCACACAGCATGCCCGCGGAGCCACACAAGTAGGTCGTCGATGGCCGGCTCGCCGCCCGGCAGCTGGGTCACGTTGGCCACGATGGACTCCGAGAGTGGTTGAACAATTGCGTCTGTCGACCGCAGCTGCGCCAGCAACGTCGGCACGAAGCGTGCCATTGGGGCGTCCAGCACGCCTGCGTCCTTGGAGAGCACGCATAGCACATGCGCTGCCACTGTGTTGCCGGCCGCGTAAAGCTCGACGAGTTTGTTCAGCGCCGCCGAGTGCCGTAGCAGGACGGCCACGAAAGCTGGCGCCCGCAGCAGTGCCTGGACGATGCTCAGTGCTGCCTCGAGCGCCGACGGCACCACGAGCCCTTGGAGAACCACAAGGTGCACGTCCGTTTGGAGCAGACTCGGCAGCAGCTCGGGCGTCAGTGCGAGCTCGGCTACGGTGGCCAGCAGCAGCGATAGCAGCGCTGGCGCCGGGTACGCCTTGGCGAGCAGCTCTCCGAGCACCTCCATGAGATCGAGGCACTGCGCCTGCAGAGCGGGGCCTGTGTACAGCGCCACGACCTGCGCCTTCCACGGCGAGTGCAGTAGCAGCACCGTAAGCCCTTGCAGCGCGCGCCCAAGGAGCTCGGTGGCCGCGGGGTGCGCCACGATGAACGTCACGAGCGTCGTCGCCACTGTCTGCATCGTCGGTGTATGGTTCCAGCCGACGCTCTTGCCCGTCGCCAGCAGCGCCAGCACGAGGTCGAGCGCTGCCGTCGCGAGCGGTGCGTCTGTGAGCGCGGCTTCTTGGTGCTGCAGCACAGCACACACGGCGCTGAGCCCACCGGCATCGAGCAGCGCCGGCAGCGCCGTGAGCGTTGCGAGGCATGCAAGCGCGTCACCGAGAAAAGCGCGCTCCGCAAAGCCATGCAGCACCGCGGCGTGCAGCGTGCGCGGGTACAGTCCCGCGACGACGCGAGCCTGCAGGGTGGGGCGATTTGCGCAAAGCGCCGTGACGGTACGTAGGGCAAGTCGTTCGAAACGGTCATCGGCGACAAGGGTAAATAGCACGTCGGCCGTGTCGCTTGAGACGGTGGTGGCAGGTGAGGCCTGTCGCCCAAGCTGCTCCAGGAAACGTAGCGCGGCTTCTTTGCCCGCCTGGCTCGTCGTGGGGTCTTGTAGCGCGCCTTCGATTGCTTCGAGCGCGCCGAACTGCACGATTTCGTCAACGACGCCACCGACCGCCACCGCCAGGAGGCTCAAAAGCTCCAGGGCCGCGTCGAGGAGCACGGGCGTGTGGAAAAGGAATGCGAGCGCCACCGACACGCCATGGCACTGCGCAATGACCGCCGCCGACGCCGGTTCGGCCGCAAAAGCGAGTGCAACGGCCAAGAGATCGTCGTGCGCCGATGGCGAGCCCGCGAGCGGAACCGACTGTGTACACTGGTTAAGCCACTGAAGCACGAGCACGAGGCCGTTGGCCGCCGCCAACACCGGCAGCACCGTCGGCGCACGGTCGCCGGGGCGGCACATGGCGGCAAGGACGGCAACGGCGTCGGCCTGGTTCTCATCTGTCTCGAGAGCGCGCGTGATGGCGAAGACCAGGCTGCTGTTCTGCACGAGCATTGCGGCGTGACCCGCGTCTTGTGCCAGCGCGTGCAGCAGCGCAAATGTGGGCGCGGCGACCGCTGGCAGCGCAAGCAGCGGCGCGACGGCAGTGAACACCTGCGTCACGAGCGCCGGCTCGAGTGCAAACTCGAGCTGCTGGGCTGGCGTCATTGCATCAAGCAGCAGTGTCGCGCTCGGCAGCAGCGCAGCGAGGCCCACAACGTCGCCGAGTGGCGCGAAGGCCAACAGCGCCGAGAGGAGCAGGTGCGCACCATTGTGGGCAATGCAGTCAGTCACGTTGTCGGCGTCGGCCAAGTACGGCCGGAGGCACAACGCCACGTCGCGCTACGCAAGCGTGAGACGATGGCAGCGACACCTCAGCGTACCTTAACGTCGATTTCGTCGGTGACCATGAGGATTTCGCACACGTGCGCGCCGATGCCGGCGACGCGAAGCGCTTT